>DWCF01007666.1:0-10355 GCA_018230265.1 Delias oraia
TTCAGAAGTAAGATACTTTCTCTATTTTTTATTATAGATGAGATAACGGGGCAGGGTGTATCTCCTATTTAGTAAGAGATCACCACCGCCGATAGACAACTGCGCTTCAACGCCCTTTGATGTGTTTCTGGCAATGCAACCAATGCGCGGACTGTAAAGCGGTTGTCCACGGGCGGCAGTTTTCTCTTACCATATAGGACTCCTATCTGTGCCGTTGTCAGCTATACCATAAAAAAGAACCAATTCTCAGGCTGCTAGTATTAACTTATCAGTTAGATTTGTTACTAAGTATTCGCCCTTCTGGACTCACGGTCTCCGGCGCCTATCAGAGGCCCACGTGACGTCATTGCATACAAATGTTTATCTTATGGCCTTGTTATCATATTAAACGCTTTGTTTTGATACATTTTAACGTGATTTCATATTTAACTAGACCATATAATGTAAATATTAATACTAACTGGGCTTACAGAATACCAGCGAGAAACAATATTTGTATTATTTCGCTGAGTGAGTAAGGAAATCCCAACAAGTTATAGATACCGCTAAATTGATGTAAAAACCGACGACACAACCAAATCGCAGATTGTGCGATATTACTATGGTCTATAATGATAAATAAATGAAAAGTATACCAGTTCGGTGGTGATATTTCGTGTCATAACTCGCGAGTCTTGTGATACTTAAAAAAGTTAATAGAAAACTTAATTTGTGAAATTTGCTTGTTTTTTAATTTATTTTTATGAGAGAAAATGAATGATATTATTATTACTAATTATGATATACATTGCACGTTATATCGTACACATCTATTCACTAGGTATGTATGTATGTTATATTTTATTACGTCAGGCATTATCCATAGACACATAAATTATAGCACAGACTAAACAATTGTACTAATCAATAATGCTGTCAAATATTACAAAGACTCAAAGCAGTTTTTGTCATAGAGTATACATTTTAAATGTAAATCAGATACATATACCAATATAAAAATTAAACTTTTTAAAGGAAATTTAAATTACAAATCATTGTATTAGGTTTAAGAAAAGTTCAAGTATTGATACGAATGATTCATCATGTCTAAGTATAAAATTAAAAGTATAAAATTTCCCGATGAAATTTGATACAGTAAATAATTCAGATACAGAAAATAATTCTGTTCTAATTTTTAGTATATCTCATGGAATTTAATAGTTATTAGAAAGATTTATCCTTCATACTGAAGATTTATCCGTATAATGCATAAGCTGCGTAAAAATCCGGAAACACAATCAAAACCGCAGATTACGGTGTGGTTGTCCTAGGGCGACAATTACCTTCCTACTCTTGCCCCGTCGTCCGTTATATAAGAAAAAACATAATATGAAACTATTTTTCAGTTGAATTATGTCATTAAAAAATCACAATTTTTTATGCTATCGTTATTATATTTGAAAATGTAAATTACGATGTATTAATATGACCACTGTATGCAGATAAAGTTGAGTCTCTACAGAATAATAAATCCACGTTTGTTCGCTGATAAATGGAGGTTGAATTGGGACTAGGCTACAGAATTTGACGGGACAAACGGGGGTTAAACTGTGTAATACAAACGCAAATACAATAGTATTCACTTTGAATGCTTATTGTATCGCGTTCTTCATATTATCTTTAGCTTCACTACATAATTTTTAAAATATTAGTCACATTCTAATAAAATTACGAAAGTTAATTTTTCTATACTTCTATTACAAACTAACAAAACAAAGTTAAATGTATACGTGTATATGTAGATGTGAATTTGGGATTTCCAATTTTATTCACAAGTTGGTGTTGGAAATCCCTAAATGGAAATTTAATTTGCAAAGTTTTTTGGCGTGAATTTTAGAGAAGTGAGAAATATACGATAAATGTATACTGATTTTTTTAAAAGTAGGTATAGCGGACAACGAAGCAAGTAGGTCTCTTATATGGTAAGAGAACACCGTCACACATGGACAATCGTGCCACAGTCCGCGCATTGATTGAGTTGCCGGATTTTTACGAAACTTAAGCGGCATTTTAAGGGCTTCCGATAGACTCACTCACTCAGCGAAACACAGTAGAAGCACCGTTTCAAGTACACCTACTATTTCACGCTGAGTAGATAAATTGTTTCTTTCCAGGGACTTTCGTTTGCAGCATGGCATCAGCGGACGAGATTGGAGAGGTTTTTGCTGATCTTTTGCGGTACGATATTGATGCTGTCAACAGTGACTATCTCCATATTAATAAGGCTACAAATGAAATACACAGAATCTGCGGAGAAGCCACCTGGTAGGTTTCCTTCAATGATTTAATTAAAAAAGAAAGTTAAAGAATTGTATTTCTGTAAAACCTCATTGCCAAACTCCTTTGGAACGCTTTGAACGATTTTGATGAAATTTTGTGTACATATCAGGTAGGTACTAGAATAGGTCAGCGTATATTTTACTTACTTCTAAATGTCAAAGATGGTATTAGATATTTTTATTTCTAAATTATACATAATATAATACTAAATATTCATCTATTTACGATTATCCCTAATATTTATTCACCTTTATTTTTTTAATGGTGTAGTGGACAACGGCGCAGGTGGGTCTCCTCTATAGTACGAGAACATCCCTTCCGTTGGACAACCGCGCCACAGTCCGCTCATTGGTTGTTTTGCCGTCTTTTTATGCCGCTTAAGCGTTAAGGCATTTTAAGGGCCTCCAATATCCTCGATCCCTTGGTGAAACACACGTACCGTTTCACGCTAAATATTCTATGAGCCCGTTGTATAACTTTAGACGAGCTCTCTGATGAGGCATTAAAAATTATTCCAGCCCTTATTTTAAGAGCGATATTAGCACAAAAGTTTATAATATGGCAAAACAAGATTTGCCTGCTGAACTAGTAATTATATTATTTATTGCCGCATTATATTATAAGAAAAGTAGTGAGTGTACGTAGATTTAAGACTAATACAGCCTCGAATGGACTTTGATGCGTCTTGTTACTAATACATATGTAATTTGATAATAAAGATCGAACATCGGAGAAGATAATGGACGCAAGAAGTTATGGTCTTTGCTTTATAGATAATAAACAAGGTCACATTATTATATTAGACCGTTTCCATATATTGTTTTTATTCTTTTTTCTGGCTTCTGTAAGTAGCGATCACAATTTAACCAGAATCTGTATAATGATATTAACATAAATAACAACAGAGAATCCAATAATAATTAAACTAAATTCAAATCAAGATACAACTTATAACCATGTACCAACATTTTAACAAAATACAAACATAAGAGTTTAGATAGAACACACAATGATAAATTGATCTATAGATAAAGAGTTCTCGCCATTTCAAATGACATGGCAGTGACATGTACCAAACAACAATGTAAAAATCTTTGTTGAATTTGAGAATTTGTCTTACTTCATCTTACATGTCATTTTTTAAGATTTTTAAATTAATATTTAACAAAAAATATGCACTTAAATGACCACTATCACATTTTTTCGTGTCACCATGCGTCAAAGATAAACTACAGAGAAACTATAAAGAGGTATTCTCCAAATAATTTAAATTAAAAAATTGTGGTATTTAACTATAGTCTGTTTAGCTGTGGTTATTTTATGGCGGTTTTTAAAGCTGTAATTTTATTATTATGCTAATATCGCGAAAGAAATATTGACAGTTGATTTTTGAAAGTATTACAATATTTTATCCAAACAGCTTAAATTATTTGCAGTATATCTCCAATAAACGAAATCAGAGCACCAATTTCAGAGGAAAATTTATTATATTAACTCTGTCTTGTCTCGTTTGACAAGGGTTACCGAAATAAAAGCGCTCTTTGGAGGATATACACGTGATCTCAGACTTATTTCGGGATAAATATAATATGAAGATACAACGGTTGTACAGTAATACATAACCATAAGTCACAATATTTTCACATCAAATAGATCAATACTTAACACTACGTATCATATCTCTGAAGCGCTGATGCGATGGACAATAATATGAATCAATATATTATGTACATATATGTATAAAACAGAAGCTCTATTCATACTTGTGATAAAACATTTATTTAAAAATTGTTTCCTCTGAGTTTCTTGATAGTTTTACTCAGAGATGCCTACGCAAAAATATGAATAATTATAATAATAAGACTTATAAATTATATTTGAGTATAAGGAGAGTAATCTTCAAAACGTTTCGTTTTCTGGAACAATTTTTAGAACGAAGCGCAACAGACAAACTATACTTATTATAATATACTTATTATTAATTACTATACTTATATATACTATACTTATTATTAATTATAACTATTTTTTTACTTTTTTAATGTTTATTTAATTAATATTAATCACAACTCTGTATGATTTACAATCATTCCTAGACGACAATTATTCTACCAATAGTTTTCCTTTGTTCCAATACAGATAACTGCGGTGAAGTCGTGAACAGACATAATATACATCTATTTAACACAAAGGTATTTACAAGTAAATTGCATTAGTTATTGTTATAATACTTTTTTCAGAAAATAGTCTATGCCTGTCTGGGACATGTATTTATACCGCCAGTGAGGTGATAAAGGCGCTTGATGAGACACAGAATCCCTGCGAAGATTTCTACCAATTCGCGTGTGGTGGCTGGATTAAGAATAATCCCATCCCTGAGGGCAAGTCAAATTGGGGTATCTTCAGCCAGATTGAACTGCAAAATCAGCTTATAATTAAAACTGCTATGGGTATGTTATTTCATTTTAAACTTTTTCTAGTGTTTGTGTGTAGAGAGCGCTGTACCTAAACCCGCGCTTTATCACATGTTGAGCGAGTTACGACATCACTACCCATGGAAGTCGTCCGAAGTGATACCACGGGCTCACAGAACACTCAGCGTGAAATGGTAGTACTTGAAACGGTGCTTCTTGTGTTTTTCGCTGAGTGAGTGAGGATATCTTAGGACCTTAAAAATGCCGCTTAAGTTGCGGACTGTGGAGCGTTTGTCCATGTGCTCTCTTCCCGTACGGGACACCCACCTCTCTCCGTTATCCGCTATACCATAAAAAAGCAACAGAAAGCCTTTTTCACTTATATTTGTATACTTTTTTCTTGTATTATTTATATTTAGGTATGTGGTATGTATAACTTATATGCAGTACTTTGAATCTATTTAAATTCTTAAAATATATCACATATTAAAAATACTGTAAGATATGTTAAGAATATAGATTACTGCGATTTAATGCCCTCATAGTAAGAGATCACCACCGCCCATGAACAACCGCGCCGCAATAGTCGTTTAGCAGACTTTTTTTTGCAAAATTGAGACTTGATAGGTTTCCAATATCCACGTTAACTCAGCACACGAGTGTTCTGTGACACGTGGGATCGCTCTGGACGAACCGGCTAAATTAGTTCGTCACCAGCTTCAGCGTGTCTCTCCCACAGGAGAAACAGTCTTTTAAAGTTAAATATTTTTGATACTGGAAGAAAATTATTAATTAACTTAATAGTAGCTTAAAACGTTGTTAAAAAATTAGTTTATTAAAATAATGTTATTGTTACCAAAGCAATGTTTTTAACCATCGCAAAATATTTTATAATGTGCTTATTGAGCGCGCAACCAAGCCGAACGTATTATACCTACAAATGTTTTTCGTAGAGTGTAGACGCTATAGCTTTTTTATATAAGATACAATTATATAGCATTTATTACTTCTTATAAATAAATGGCTGACCTTAGTAAAGGCCGTTATGTTATAAATATTATATTGTTCAATTAAAAAAATTATTTATTTATCAATTAGGATTTTACAGTTACTTTTGAACGTCACTGATTCTTCTACCGGTTTCAAGCTTTCCCAGACCTGAGTAGAACCGGTGAAACTAATTCAGCGGAACTGTTTAGGCTATTTTAATTATTTTAACACATTCCCGGACTGACCTGACTCTAAGACCTATCCAATATTCACTCAAAATTTCATGAGAATCGATCCAGTCGTTTTGGATGAGTTTAACTACAAACACGACAATTTTATATATTAAATAATTTTGTAAAAGTGATGTAATAAATAAATCTTTGGAGTGATATAACCTTGTATCTTAGAAGCGATTCAGTTGAGCGGAATTTTTCCTGAAACGTGTTTCGTTGAGATTTTCATAATCTGATTAGCGGTTTCATGCAAATTTATACACCACACGAAAATTCTTTCTGTTAGGACGAAATTTTAGTATCTTTATTGGTATATTAAATTCGGATTTCTATAATGTAATGTAAATTTTTAAAGTCACTATTTTTACGTCTATGTTGGTATACTTTTTACATTTTCGTTTATTTTTTTATTTAACATTTAAGCTCAAAGTTATATTGTTATGTACTTTGTAGGTACTAACTGTGATCAATAAACCCGGGATATCTCTTGTAATACCGCGATAATCATGTACTGGATTCGATGTTCGGTCTGAAAAAAAATTCATTGTATTACGTAAGAGATTTAAAGTGGCCGAGCAATTGTCTTAACATTTTGTCCGTGTCTCTTTAGCGGGAGAGAAATGCAGAAGCTTACGCTGACGCACTAAGTGTCCATGGAGTCACATAAATCGAGGACTTACTTGCAATGTATTTATTTGAGTGAGTGAGGATACCGGGGAACCACAAAGTTTTTTATGGAATAGCGGACAACGAAGCAGTGTAGTTTCCTATATGGTAAGAGATCACCACTGCCCATGTACAACCGCACCACAATGCGCGCATTGGTTATGTTGCCGGCTTTTTGCGCCGGCATTTCTAAAGGCCTCCGATATTCTCCTTCACTCAACGAAACACAATAGGTACAAGGCGCTAATAAAATCAAAGTTTAAACCGTCCAACCATCATAGTACGCCTGTCCCGTTATTTGCTATCATTGTCATCATCGTCATCATCAGCCTATTCAAGTCCACTGCTGGAGGCCTATCCTCCCCAAAATGGGGGGTTAACATGCCATAATCACCACGCCTGGCAGCCGGGTTGATAATCGCAGAACATTTGCTGTACTCGAAAGGGCGCTAAAAAAATTAAATTATATTATATGATACTGTTTGCTATAAAAATATAAAATTAATGGTGACTTTTTTTTCAGAAAAAGTAAATCTGAATGATACAAACGGTGCTGAAGCCAAGGCAAGAGTTTATTACGACGCCTGTGTGGACTCTAACGAGACAATAGAAAAACTTGGAGAGAAGCCACTAATCGGTATAATAAAGCGGCTAGGTGGCTGGCACATTCTTCCCAATACCCTTGTCAGAACTCAGAAATGGGACCTGCAAAAGATGCTGCAGGATATTCAAAATAAGTAAGCAAATATTGTATAGGATAGTTAATACTCTTAAGGATCAAAAGCGTATTCAATTCCTAAGGCACTTCCGTCGCATCCGGGCACCCCAATCAGAATGTGTCGCTACAGTGCGCCGCGCCACTGACATCCGGTTGCCCTTCTACTCGCTACGTCGTTGTCTCATCGCGATTATACGACGTCCACACTTCCTTGCCGATAAATCCTCTAAGAATACAATAAACCAATTTTTTTAAATAAAAATCACAACCTAAAGCTCACATCTCCACATATGGGCCCTCTTAGCTCCTGCTGAGCCGGAAATCTTTCCCTCTCGTGTAATCCTGAAATGTATTTTCGTATCCCAATAAAGTTACTGTTTTTAGATACAATTTGGGCGGACTGTTTAATTGGGCGGTTACGGAAGATGATAGGAATTCCACCAAGCATGTCATTGTGGTAAGGAGCGTAAAGAATTTCTCTTTAATATTCTTAAATGGTTACTATAACATTTCCTTTATATATTTTACACTAAGCTAAATCTAATCTCGTATAGAATAAACATTTAACTTACCTGTTTTGAAAATTTTATTATTTGATAACATTCTTTATACTTTATTTTTTAATAAAAATTGGAAAGTAAACGATTGAAGAGACTCATCGGTAGTACACTGCCCATGGCCAATTTTAAATGTTATAATTTCAAAGGTCTCCGATATGCTCACTCGTTCAGTGAAATACAGGTACTGTTTCAGGCTGCTGTTCTATGAGCCCGTGGTATCTCTTCGCACGAGCTGGTTCAATTAGTGTGTCAGCATAGCTTCCCATGAGTCTCGAAGTCGTATCGGTTTTGAAATATCTCTGCAAGCAGCATTTCCACAGTGTGGTGGTATGCGGTAGAAGATACTTAATATGGAAAATATAATTTTGTTACCATTTATTACAGCTTGACCAAGGAGGTTTAAATCTCCCTACTCGCGATACATACCTCAACAAAACTGCTCATAAAAAGGTCTTAGATGCTTATTTGGACTACATGACCCGTATATGTGTACTACTTGGTGCAAACAAAACCGACGCGCGTGCGCAGATGAACAAAGTAATACAATTTGAGACAGATCTAGCGAATATAACTACCCCTTCTGAGGATCGGAGGGATGAAGAGGGGTTGTACAATCCATTTACAATCAGACAGTGGCAAAAAGAGGCGCCATTTTTAAATTGGAGTATGTTCTTCAATGACGCGTTCAAGATGGTGAATAGAACGGTGAGTAAGATGTAAGAACCTGGTCTATACTAGTATTAACTTGTTATAGAATTAACCGCAACATAGGTATTAAAATGAATCAATATGAAAATTACTTTTGGACTACTCGAAATCTGTTTCCTTTCATAGTAATAGGTACTAGAATAGGTACTAGCAATTCAATAGTAATCCAAAGCTCTGTCATTTAATAATAAATTTAAAAAAATGAATGACTTCATTAGTTAATTTTAGTAATTTATAGGAAAAAATTTAATTAAGCTAATTGATTGATTTGTATTTGTATCTTGACAGATTTCAGACGATGAGAGAATAGTTGTTTACGCTCCGGAATATTTTAGAAATCTGACCAAAGTCCTTAGAAAATATAGCAAAACCGAAGAAGATCAAAGGTTCGTTCTAATATAATTCTTCGCCATAAGATGGCGCTCAATTCAATCGTAAATCAATCAATTGCAAAAACTTGTATGTTAAAACTTATAGTAAAGCCTTTCCTAGGCCTGTGAAATAAATCCAGCTCATATAAAATCATATCTGCAGTTTTTAAATTTTCTTTCAGAACTGTAACGAGTTACATGATGTGGCAAGTATCCCGATCTCTGTCTACGTACCTGTCTAAGCCTTTTCGCGACGCGTCTAAGATTTTAAGGAAGGCTCTTCTGGGCTCAGAAGGCACTGAGGAGTCTTGGAGATACTGCGTAACGGACACCAATAATGCTATTGGTAATTTAATAAGTTTAATAAGAAATAAATTAACTTTTTGATATATAGCGTACAACGGAGCAGCTGGGACCTCTGAGGGTTGGTTTTTATGGCATAGCGGACAACGAAGCAGTTGGGTCTTCTACATGGAAAACATCGCCGCCCAAGGTCAATCGCGCCACAGTCCGCGCATTGGTTTTGTTGGCATTGGCTTGTTACGCCACTTAAGCGGCAATGTTAAGGGTTTTTAAGAGATTTATCCCCACTGTCCTTACTCAGCGAAACATAGTAGAAGCACAGTTTCAAGTACAACTACCATTTCACGCTGAGTATTCTGTGAGCCAGTGATATCACTTCGGATGAGTAGGCCAAATTAGTGCAGTCCACATATGCTTCAGTATGGCTCTCCCACCGGTGCGACAGTGTTAAGACACTCGCCTAGCCACTGTCAAGCCCTTGCAGAGACCGAATAAATTGAAAATTAAGGCTAGAATCGCCTATGAAGCACCGCGTTACAATCCGAGTTTTGGTTAATTAATCAATCCACTTTAAGCGGCAAGCTAAGAAAAGTCTATTTCACGCTGTTATTCTTAAAGCCCGTGGTAACACACTACATAAGTCAGCCCTGAGAAAATAACGTAATTTAGTCTAAAAAATTCAAGATTACGTTAAAATATATATTTAAACTAATGATACAGCTACCTTAAGTTACAGTTTAATTAATATATTAAATTAATTACAATGAATATAAGTGATATTAACTCAATACAATTTAGTTACGCAATAAAAGAATTTAAAATTGCTGAAATTTTTACATTTGAATAATTGCTAATAAAAAAATAAAAGGCGCAATACTACCTTCGTAAAAAATAATGTTGTATAAATTGTTATAAAATTAAAGCTATATTTTTAAAGGATTCGCTGTGGGTGCTATGTTTGTTCGCGAAGTATTTCATGTAGCAGCGAAAACCGAAGGTGAAATAATGATTGATAATATTCGCGCGGCTTTCAAAAAACATTTGAGGCAGCTAGATTGGATGGATCCAGAGAC
>DWCF01007667.1:0-10344 GCA_018230265.1 Delias oraia
CTATTTAACTTGGAGTCTTATATGTATATGGAAATAAAACAAATAACATTATTTTATTACACCGTCAAGTAAGTTGGGTCATTTTAATTAATTTAGCTTTTACTAATAATTTAGATAGATTGTGGCTCCAAAAATTAAATTAAATTGGTCTGAAGTGTAAACTAAATTATTTTCATGTTCAATTATTATCTTTGTTCCATTTGTATTCTGTATCAATGTTTTAATCAAATGTACAACATACATTTAAATTTGCTAGAATCAAATATTTTCCTAGTGCTGTTTCGTTTTCGCACCAAGAAATATACGTTAGTGAGAGTGTGACACAACATTTAAGACATTTCTTTCAAGTAAAAAAACTATGTATAGAAATAGGTACGTTTCTGAATAATTATTGATAACTGACTAGAAATGTAACATAATGATAAACTCATTTAATTCATAAATAATTATAATATTCCATTTATTTAATATTCGAATTGTATACTATTATAATATAATATTATTGCTTAAAATGTCAAAGTAAAAAGATTCAAACTTTAAAAGCATCAAAAGATACAGAAGATTTTGGAAACGACTATTAATAAAAACATGTTTTTTTATAGTCAAAATATATGTTAAATAAAACAAATCTTCCATTAGGGAAATCTTCGTTGCTTTTACCTTGTAAAGAATGAGTCGTTCGTTGATCTGTTATTAATTTAGGATCGGTCGTATAAATTATTTATTGAGGATGTATACATGTGAATAAAACACTGAGAAATATATGACACATTTAAAACTAAGTCCAAGGTGTACAATTAATTTTAATTTGTTACTATTAAAATAAAGTAAGGAAAATTTTATTTATTGAGTAGGTACAATAACATAACCTAGAATTAGATAGCTAATAAACAATCTCAAATATTACCTGAGAATAAAGAAACAACAATAAAAGCCTATTGATAAAGCCTCTCAATTCTCACAACCAATTGACTATATTTAGTAGTTAATTTCAAATAAGTTTTTACCACGTTTTATCATCATTACGTTCTAAGATACGTAACTAGACTCTTAGAGTCAAAGAATGTTTGTTCAATGTGTGTTCACCAATAAGCGGTGATAGCGCCAAGCGCGACAGTGTTCAAATCTAGAAACACCAATTTCTTTACTTGTAAAAGCGTAGGACTGAAGATTTTGCTAGTTTAAATTAAAAAATCTAAATTTTCAGCTAAGATTGTTTAAAATGATCATCAATAAGTTTAATAAATAATAACTGCATCTGATAAAACGCCATCTATTGCGAGTTGTTTTAACTACATAATATAGATAGATCAGATGATAATGAGGTAATAATGAGTGATTGTTCTAACAATGAAAGCCATTCAATAAATTCACTTTGATACAGGCCTTTGACGGGTAACTTTCGTTTTTTTATTTAAATTAAATTTAGCTTCCGTAATTTACAATAAAGATCAATCCGCTATATACCATTTCATACACGAGTTTTATATGAATTATTTTCCTAAACAAACTACCAGTCACATGGTGAACAACAAATGTTTGTGCAATTGGCATGGCTAACAATTACGATCTTTGACTATGAATGGTATCTACCTCCAATATAAAATTAGCAGATAAGTTAATTGACAGTCCATCATTTTAGTTTTTCAAAATAGTGTTACAGTGGCAGATAGTTTTCGTTGAGACAAATAGGACTTTTAGTAGTCTTTGTGAACAATTTTTAACAACTTCAACTTGTGAGAAAATGTGTTGAGAGCTAGCCACCTATTCTCGAACGGTACAACCTGTAAATAACGTTTTAAAAGCAACGATTCCATTTCATATGGCCAATTAGAATTCATAAAGAGTTTGTTGGCATCTATAAATACTTGTGATGCTGTCGTACACAGCATCACTCTATCAATAATAATACCAACAAGCCTTGTCCCAATTAACTGCCGCTCTATACTTGTCACAAATGGCATAATCCCCTTATTAAATAGAAAAATTGTCATACAATATTTTTACAAAATGAAAATAAACAAAATCGCCAGGGCTTCGGTTGGCTCCATTCCAAATGTACTTCGCGGCATCGACCTATTTCTGTGTACTTTATTCGCGACAACACACGACATTTCCTGTGCTTAGAGCGATCAGTGAATCAAATTCGCATCAATAGAGTTGTCAACGGTCTAACGTCACGTTTCAGAAATCGAGGGCTAATACAATTTGGAACTTTCATTGCCTTCGTTATTTAGCAAATGTTGATTCGATCTTTGATATAATAGAGAACAAAACTTCTGTACATAATGGAAACGAAAAAGAATAGGGCGAGGCGAACTTTTGCTAAACTGAGTTACTACTCAGACAAGAACAATTTTGTCGGGATATGCTAGAAAAAATCTTTTCATACTTTGGTTAACTTTATAACTGTTCTTTCCCCGATATTTGCTTGAGGCTAACTTATCTCGGTATAAAAGGTGGAGAATGGGAAAAATATGCAAAAGTTTTTGACGAAATAATCATTCTTTGTCGTTGATTAAATTGTTTGTTGAAACGGGCGTCTTTATTGAGGGTATAAATTAAGTTTTAAGTGTTTCGTTGTATCGTGGTGCTCTTATTTATTAGTAGGGATTCAGGGCTTAGATTATAATTAATGTCGCATAATATATTACAAAGAGTATCAGGTTTCGGAAAGACGTTGTTATTGGGTTGGTCGGAGCGTAAATAAGCAGTCATTACTTGAGAGCATTTATTAAAGAAAATAAACATTTTCTTTCAGCTCCGTTTGAATATCTTCTTAAGAATAAGGTTTAAATATTTAAGTAGGTATATCTTATGAACAAAGGCCGTATTTTGTTTGAAATATTCAGGATACAAATTTTGAAGAAATAGTCTTTATATTTTATTATAAATACATAATTAATCTTTTAGTTGTTCTACCAACTTTTGATGATGCGAAAACTTTTACAACTATATAAGAGTATAATATTTTCGACATTTCTTTCGTTATACGAAACATATATTACATTATAATTTAATAAAATGATAAAGTACTGGTAATAAATACTTTTTTACTTGTTCGAATTGTACCGATATTATATCACGTAAGTTGATGCTATTGCAATACTTAATGGTGCATGATATGACCAAATACATACTTGCTTCCGGTATTTTTACGATTCTTCTTAGTTTGTTTCGAATTGTTGTTTCATATAGTAAAATACTGTTTCGATTTTATAAATTCATATCTTTTTAAATAAAAATAAAAAATAATTGTGTAGAATTAATTTCTTTGAATTTGCACCCGTAGGAAAGCATGCTGAAGCTTAATATTCTGACGCACAAATTTATACTATGTTCCGCTGAGTGAGTGAGAACATCAGAGGCATTTAAAGTTATGTCGCTTAAGCGACATAAAAAGCCGGCAACACAACCAAAGTATTGCTTAAGCGCGATTGTTCATTGGCTTCGGTGACCTCTTACCATATATACGATAAAAATTCATTTTAATTAAAATTTGAAACTATTCTTGAATTTTTATCTAACTAAGCATATATCAAAAATGATGTCTACAAAATATTATAAATATAAAATGCAATCTTCTATTCACTAGATAAGTACAAAAGGTATTGTATAGCTAATATAAGTAGATCTTGACTGGACAGTTATGTTACAAGCAGACTCAATATTTCTAATCGCTTTCAGAATCGGATATTCCTATTGATCCTCCATTGTTTGCAATATGCTTCGGTGAACCTTTAACTCTGAAAGTTATGACTGTGTTAGCGACAAATGTTCACTAGAATTGTTTTGCGTTAACAGTGTTGTTGGAAATATTTCTAAGCTTCCCTTTAGTGCTATGAAACATTAAAAGATGTTAAGAATGAAAGCTTTGTTCTTCCAAAGCTCTTAGTATTATACGCGGCAAGTAAATCTTTATTTTTTATTCAATAAGCTTTGTCGATTGAGCGTAGTATTTATTGTCTTTGTATGTTGCAAAACTTTAAAAGTCAACTTAAAAGGACATAATACAGTTATTATTGGAATGTGGTAGACTATAAACCTAAACTTGAATCGATTAACATTAAGCCCGTTAATTTTTTTAAATAATATAGCTTAAAACGCCATGTGGGTCTCCTATATGGTAAGAGAACACCGCCGCCCATGAACAACCGCACCATAGTCCGCGCATTGGTTTTGTTGCCGGCTTTTCGCTTCTTACTCACTCAGCGAAACACATTACAAATACCGTTACATTACAAGTACACGTTGAGTATTCCTTGAGCCCGTGGTATCACTTCAGACAAGCTAGCCCAATTAGTGCATCCACATATGCTTTAGCATGGGTCTCCTACGGGTGTGACAATATTAAGACACTCGCCCGACCACTGTCAAACCCTTCCAGGTAACGAATAAAGTATAAATTAAATTATAATTTATAATTTTCCAGACCGGTATTCTAACCCTATACCTTTCGTTTCGTGGTAGACCTATAAAACAACTTAGCTACGAGGATCTCAGTCTCAATTTTCAACACCTATTTGTAACTATAAAATTTTATTTAAGTAGTGGGACACAGAATATTAAATTACAATTTAATTAATTGCATTATAGGGCAATGTATGCATCAAAATATTTTATCATAAAGAGCTGATATTGTTCAATTGTATTTTGGTACGGAAATCTTTAAAACGATTCATGCAAACGTTGCGTATTACGAACATATTGTGTGCGTAAAACCTTTGTTCGCTATTATTTTGTATTTTGTAATGGTTTTACATATCTGGAGCGAGTGTTCGGGATCAGTATGCAAATCGCTACTTAATTTAGATATAAGCTGTTTTTACGTAGAGTTTCCACATTGTATAAGCGAGTGTTGAAGGTTTTTTCAAACACATTACATATACGAAGAGGAAGTTTGTTACATAACCTTTAAATTAACAAACAATTTTCCCGTGGGAGGGCCATGCTGAAGCATATGCGGACGCACTAATTGGGCCGGTTGATGATGAATGGCCGGTGATACCAGGGGCTCACAGAATACTCAACGTGAAACAGTATTTGTACTGTGTTTTTCTTAGCGAATGAGGATATCAGAGCCACTTAAAAAGTGCCGCTTAAGTGGCGTAAAAAGCCGGCAACACAACCAATGCGTGGACTATGGCGCGGTTATCCATGGGCGGCGATGTTCTCGTACCACTGAAATTGTTAAAATTGAGTAATTAGTGTGTTAGCATATGCTTCATCCTTGTATGGCTGTCAAGACATCCAGATATAAAGTATTATATATAAATAAAAGTATAACTGTCCGGACCGGGATTGAAACTCGATACCTCATGGTACACTTTTAAAACCACGAGGCTACCTGCTACGAGGCCTATGTTTATTATACCGACTTTTGCAACAGTTGCATTGTGCGTGGTCACGGCTGGATATGACCATGCATATGACCACAACGCTCCATATCACTTAAATCCCACAAAGGAACGAAAGTTCAATCACGACAAAACCCGATATATTTATAACAATGTTAGCGGAAAGCAAAAATTTAGAACGAGCGTGTATGACATAGAAATAGTTTATGTATTTTTGTAAGGCTTTCATATTTAATATAGAGAACTCTCAGAATAAAATATAAAACTAGCGTGTAACTAACTTCTATTAAAAATCAACATAAAACAATTATATAATTATAAAACTACAATATACATAATTAAATGGCTAGACAAAACTAAGTATCAAAGGCTGATAAATATATAAGTAGAAATATGAATATCTCTAAAAGGTAAAGGCTTTGGTCACGTTATAATAACATAGCCTCAATTTACTATGCTTGTGAAAGTACAATATGTTATCTTTTATGTAAACTAGAAATAAATAAAATATACTCGACATATTTAAATTATATAGAATATAGTTTATGTTGTAGGAGATTATTATTTTGGAAATCGATATTATTGTTTTTCTGGTAATAAATTGATACACAATTACAAAATATATTGAAAATCCTGGCTGCATGTATCGACTTAAAAATAAAATATGAAAAAAATACACTTTCTTTATTTGTTTATATTATAGCAGACAATGGAGCTGGTGGGTCTCCTATATGGTAAGAGAACATCGCCGCCCATGAACAACCGCGCAACAGTCCGCGTATTGGTTTTAATGCCGGTTATTTTACGCCACTTACACGGCATTTTTTAAGTGCCTCTGACATCCACATTCACTCTGCGTAACACAGTACAAGTTTCGTTTCACGCTGAGTATTCTGTGAGGCCATGTGATGACTTCGGAAGAGGCGGCGCACTTAGTGCGTCAGCATAAGCTTCAGCATGGCTCTCACACATTCAAAAAAATTAAAAATAATATATTTTTATGTATTCACAAGCCATGTGCGAGCTAGTAATCCAACCGACAAAATGTAACTTTAACAGAACTAGTATGCTACATGAGAATTTCCATTTTCACTACTCAACGTACATTTCAAAAAGCCTTTAACAAATTAAACGTAATAAAAGTTCCTCATTCACAAAATACTGGGTGTGAACTTTTAGACAATTACACAAATTCTGTGCGGTGAATGGATCTTTTATACTCTTATAGAATTCGCATTCGTTTTTCAGTTTCCAGTTAGCATTTGTCAATAATTAAAACGGCAACGCCATCGCGTTAGAGATTTGGGTGACATTTTTAGGTATTACGCCAATCATTCCATGAGTTCGATTTTTTTTGCAATATTTAATACATGAACAGTTAATACTTTAGCATAAAAATCTTCTGTATATGAATAAAAATATTAAATGGTCATTATTGTTTAATTTTAGCTAACATATAAGAAACGTATAAGAAAATAAATAAATGGATATTTTGAACCTTGTCACTTGAGGTTATAAAAATAATAGTTAAATTTTACACGGATATAAACAATTTTAAAATGCTGATAAATATTGAATATGTTTTAAATTAAAAGAGATAAATAGCTTTGCTATAGAATATAATGATACATCTCGTGTAGGTTATTGAAAGAATTTGAGTTTTATTAATCATTGAATAACGTCAATTATTGATTATGGTTTACTATAGTTCTTTCTGATAGATACACTAACAGGTCATAAGAAAAGATTTAAAATTCCAATATTTTATTATATTTTTAAAATTAATTTAGATTCTATGTATAATCGATATAAAACAATTATTTTAACTAAAAAAAGTCGGTCAGTATTTAATGAACAAATACAAAACTAAAGATAGAAGTCTATTAGATAAAAAAAAGCGTTAACTAGGCCTCGTCTAACATAAATTTGCAGTACTCGAGTAACTTACAAAGAAACTGGGAGCGAAGCCTCGAGGCGAAACTGGCTCTTCCAAGCCTGCTACTTGTTATCGTGAAAGCAACGCTAAGATATAGAGCTTGCAGTTTTAAACTTTAAAGACAATGCACATTTTTAATATCAAACAAGATTATTAAGAACTTCACCCAACTCTGTCGTGATTTCTTTAGTACTCTTAGCTAATGAGTTCGTTGTATTTTTATATTCTGTGAATATTTTTCACTCATTGTTATTTTGGATCTGTTTTTGCGATTAGTTGCATAACAAGTATTTCACTCAACCGGACAAATATTGATTTTCATAATATTAAGTATGAAACCATGGAGGTACAAAAGAATTCTTCTTACTTACAGATCTATCGCCAAGATTTTTGACTCTGCAATGGAGGTAGGCCGGTTGTCCTACGGCCGCCGTATATTCTCTCTTAGTGGCGTTGTCAAAGTGGGGATGAACAGCGGGCTCCGTTTCAACAGTGCCATTGCTCACTGCAAAAATACTGTCAGGATCTGTGCTCTCAACCCCCCCAGCTGACAGACCTGAAATTAGGAAACAAATATTAATTTAATTAAAACTTTGTGTATTCACGTCTTCATATATTGCATTTTGTACCAATCGATAAACATTCCAGCAGAGAAATAGCCTATAACACTTCACTGTCTCTGTAGATAATAAATTTATTGTTTTATTGCTTTGTCTTACATTATAACAAAAAGTACACGTCAGCGAGAAATCACTATTTTTAAGTAAGGATCAACTAAGTATAAAGATAAACAAATAAAATATGCCTTACGGAGCGTTGACAACAATTAATAAAATTAATAATAAGTAAATAGCAATTTAATTAATTAATTAAAATTTAATTATTTTTTTGTTAATCTATGTGTGGATTATATTTAACTTTTTAGAAGTCTTCATTATTTTTAAAAAATATTTATGTCTGCAATATATTTTTGTTTTATATGTAATTAATTTAATTAATTACATACATAAATGATATATTTGTAATTGCGATTCAAAAAAAGTATTATATACATACGAGTACACAAAGATTGAAATCCGTAAATGCGAAGTAAATTTTGAGTATTTTTTCAATTTTGCAGGTAAGCCTGCGGATCTCACATAAAATAGGCGCAATGTCGTCGAGTTGCAAAAACCAGCCCAATTTACTATTACAAATGAACTTAGGTACGTGTAGAGATTGGCGGGGAAGATAAATATCAACTTTCAGTTACTAGTCAGCTGATGGCATTTAGTTTAAACCCAAAACTTTCAGCCGTGGCAGAGCCATGCTGACGTACTTATTGGGCCGGCTCTTACGAAGTGATATCACAGGCTCACAGAATACTCAGCTTTAAATAGTAGTTGTACTACAAACGGTACTTACAGTGTGTATCGCTGAGTGAATGAGGATATCGGAAGCTATCGGATATCGGCACACAACCAATGAGTGCCATTGCGATATGGTGCGATTGTCCATGGGCGGATGAGTTCTCTTACCTTATATGAGACCCATCTGCATCGTTGTTTGTCAATTCAAAGTAAATGCTCATGTGGTTCTAGAAGCTTCTCTGGTTTTTGCTTCATCTTACCAGAGATGCCACATACCAAACCGGCTGGTATTGTTTCCTAATTAAAGTCTTTCCGCTATGATGGTGATACCAGTTAGTATGTTAGTTAGTAAATTACATTTTTTTTAATTACTATAGATGGTTGGTATGATCAAAATATTTAAAAAGTCTCTTTATGTTCATTTTTATTATGATTCAAGTAAAACATTCCTACGAAACAATAGGGATATTGTTTCGTAGGAATGTAGGAATGTATATTATTTACATAGCCATATATGTTTTCTTTCAATAAGTGAATAAAACTTCTTAACCTAAGTAAATTAGGTCATGCATAAGGCCAGATGAAACAATACATCTTATGTCGAAGTCGCTGTATATTAACCTAGTATTGAATAGAAGATTTAATATTGTAATCCTAAATTTGCAAAATAAAGACCATTCTAAATCATTTCTTCCAAATATATTACAGGAAAAGTTGGCTTGTTTCTATTGCGTGTAATAAAATGGCGTTCGTATTGTGACCCGTTTCATACACACAGTGAATGAATAAATGATATGTCAGTAACAGAGTATTTTAAATTGCTATTCAATCGTTCACGACATTTTTCAATTACATATTGAAAAGGGTATAAAAGATTAAGAATCATAATTCATTTTAGCTGTATAATGTACCTAAATTCTTATTTAATAACGTTTTCTTTTTAACTGTGAAGTGTCTTCGCGCAAAAAGTATTTTGACAATTGACTAGAATATAGAGTCGGCGTCACAAATACGTAATCATATTAGTCACAAATCCCCACAATGGCTCTCGGATAACTAAACACAATGAAAACAGATTTATTAGATCCCCAAATGTTGGTTTTGTTTGTCTTACAAATAAAAGTCTGTGACGTCATTAAGATAACAGGAAAGGGTCTTTACCCAATATCAGCAATGCATAAATATCACGTGTTTGTTCCGTACCCCTAAATATATCCTATTAAAACAACATTAAGAAAACAAAACCACACGAAATCTAAATACCTTAATCTTTCCGACACTGTATTGCCAAACGAACAATATATAAAAGCATGCAGAGTATAACTTCAAAGTTAGCTAAATACAAAGTTATTTAATAAATTATCTGTGTGCCTTGATTTTCCCAAGAGAAAAGCTCGGTATAATTACATTTTCTATTATCACTTTTTTTAGTCCGCTCACTCTTGCGTGATCATTACTTTGCTTTTTTCACTGAACTGTCCTTTAAGCCTATTTAATTACTACGGCTTACAGTAATATGATTTTTATAATAAAACATAGTGACGGTACATATGAAAAAGTCTGCATTTAATCTTTTATAATTCTATACAACTCTCCTAAGAGAGAGATATGTAAGTTTTTAGTTTCGAACCAAGCTAAAAATATTCTTTACTGTTAAATTATCTCTTAAAGTTAACCAAAGTAATTTAGAAAAATAGTAAAA
>DWCF01007668.1:0-10342 GCA_018230265.1 Delias oraia
TGTATTGGCGCAAGGCCAAGACTGGCCAAGTCTTGCATTTGGGCAACACTAATCATAATACTTCTTGAATCTTACGCTTAAACTACGAATCATGAAAGAAAGCTCAGTATGAGTCGTTCTCAT
This sequence comes from Delias oraia, assembly GCA_018230265.1. NCBI lineage: Eukaryota > Metazoa > Arthropoda > Insecta > Lepidoptera > Pieridae > Delias > Delias oraia. Next base: position 124 of record DWCF01007668.1, read on the forward strand.
TCCATTGATGATTTTGTAATGATACAAGAAATTGCTAATTTAAATAAACATTTTCTTGAAAGCCTTACTCAGATCCGGTAACAGTTGACTCACCGCTTAACTTTTCTACTGAGGACTGAGTTTGAGATATGGACGGAAGTGGGACAGTATCAGAATGGAAATTAATTATTTGATGGTTGTACTGAGCGGAATACTAAAGATCCAGTGTAGTTTTGATACGATTTACAGCTAAAGCCGCGCTGGACAATTTTTTTTTTTTTAATTTGTGATTAGGTACATCTTGAATATTTATGTATATAAAATTACCAGTTTTTTATGTAAATGATGGCAAACGAGCTGTAGGCTCACGTAGGACAAGCGGTCATCCGCCCATGGACACTCCTAGCCCTTGCAGAGCCGCGGTGTTAAAGATCCATTTAAAATATATAAAAAAATATATAAAATATATTAAAATATATTTTAACATATAACAAGATTGTTTATAGCTTATATGTATATTAGAGGTTTCCTTAATATTTTTGAGATTTTGGCTAGTATATTTGTTAGTCATGTTTATCAAATTTGTGATATAATTTTAGTTTAAATTGTAATTTTGTGAGAAAAATAATATAGTTTGTCTGACTGAATGTATTTTTTATTATAAAGAATATGCTGCATTTATATTATATATATTATTTATATTAACCCACAATGATCAAGTCGAGGTTATCAGCTAATTCACATAATATAAATATATTCAGTAAATGTTATTGATGTTGTATCCACAAATATAATTCAAAAAAGCTTTATATAACAATTATAAAAATCAAGTCTATTTTATTTATCAAACAGAATTTTTTGTATTCCAACAAAACAAACTAAATAAATAAAAACGAGATAAATATTTGATAATCAAACTACACAATTTTTTCATTTCTAAAATGACAAAAACGATCTAAAATAACATTTCCGATTGTATACATCGTAAAATTAAAGTCGTTTTGGTATTTCTATTATTTATGTTTCTAGCCGCTTAACTTAACTTTTCTTGAAGTTCCACAAATATTTCAAATTCAAAATTTGCCAAACCGGGCCCGCCAGTAGGTAGTTTTATGGAGACGACTGAAAAGCAATTAATTTTTATTAATAGATGAATTATTATTCAACCTTTTTATCATCATTTATTTAACTCTTAAGCAGGACAATTTGCGCATATAAATTTATTTATATTAATTATGCTGTTATTGTCGAAAACACGTTTTCCTACTAGTTTTAAAGGAGGCCAGTTAATCACCAATTCAGTGCTAAAAATACAATTTCGATGTACAGATGTAGTGAATTGTCACCTGCGCAGGTGTAAGACAGGTGATTACTGTATCCATCATCACGGTGAATATCATTTGATAAATTGGAATAACTTAAGGAAAGTCAAAAAAATATATATAAAGGTAGAAAATATTTTAAATTGCATTTACGTCCGATTCGACAAACTTTGTTTTGCCATATATTACTTTTAAAAAAAAAATTAAGTTATGCTACATTTAAATACTAATATCGTTATTAAAATGGTGGTGTAAGGATGGAAATGGGTGAAAATGGGTGAAATAATATTGAATCAAAGTTAAATTTCAATAACAGAAGAAATATAGATAAACAAGCGATTTATTCATTATCTACTTAACATACAAGCAAATCTTTATACATATCAGTCAAACCGTTGCTGAGGACTTTCGTTACAATCGTTGTAAAACGAGAATTTTATATAATATTCAACAAGAGGCTTGAATAATCCATGTATCCGTGCATGTATATATAATGGTTTGTAGTTTCCCGAAATCTTCTCCAATTCCAATTATTTAGAATTAAGAGCGCCACTTCAAAGCGATTCAAAGTAACTTCAAACGATGACCCATTTTCTATATTAGTGGTAATCTTCTGTCGAACGCATCGCTTTAAATCCATGTAATCATTCTTAGGGCTGTCTATTTATCAGTTCACTCATATATTCAATATAATTCAGCATTGAAACTAAAAAAAAACACAATTATTTTCCTCTGGTTACAGTGTTACGACCCCGATGACTTAATATAAATTGAAAATTGAAATAATTTTTAGTCTACAATAATTATGTATAAGATATATAAATATGTAAAATTCGTCCAAATGGATACTTATATATAATAGAACCCATTTTTTTGGGAATGGTTAACTCGCTGCTGGTCTGAGTGGTCTGTCTCTTCAGATATATCTAATGTCATAATATCTAACCTTACTATCAGATTTTTTTTTAAATCTATGCATTAATTTTATTTCATTATAAATGATAATATAAATCTGGATAATATGAGAACCTATTAAGAATGACAGATATTGATAAAATTGAGAATAATCCCTAATTAATGTTTAGTACGAAATAATAATTAATATTGGCATATGATATAATTGAAACATAACCAGTGAATAGTTGTCTCTAGGCACACTACTTTTGGCAGTCACTATATGACATATGAGTCATGATATCTGTAATGGCAGTCGCTTTTAGCCATTCCGTTTGTAAATCGAAGAAAATTTAAAGAAATTAAATAAAATCAGAGTTCTAGAATCAGTTTAATATACGTGTCCGATCAAGCTGTTTTTTCGTTTGTACAAAAAAACTTTATAATATGAGAAAACCCTGAATGGCCTAGTTGCAGTAAATGGTGCGTTGTAATTAGCACAGAATCATCTTACTCACGTGACTCTGCGCAAGCGGTTATTGTTAGCACAACCTTCATGTCGCGCACTTGCCTTCAAGGCCCTATCTGCGAGCCCAACATTAACAAGGACTAAGTAAAGCAAAGTTCTATATTAACCAATGCAGAATATTCTCTAGTTTAGTTACACTTCTGAAACATAATTCAACTGCAAATTTTACAATATAATTTGCATCCTTTGCATCTTTTAACCAACGTTTTTTTCTTCTTTTAACCAAATTGTGACGTACAAAATCAGTTTTTGTTATATTCATGAAATAATATAGGCCTGAATAAAAAGAATTCAATAGAAACAAATGAATGCTGAAATGACACATGCAAATGTGAGACGTATCTCAGTACGGGAGAATCTACGACAATTATCTAACTTGTTTACGGTCTCTTATTAATCAAAATAGAAACTGATTATAGTCATCCGAGTATTTACAGAGTGGAAAACAGTAACGGACATCACATCCATATATAGAGATGAGGAAGCCCGATAGAAAATTGCCACTTAGCAGCGCCAGAATTAGTGCGGCCGGAATTAATTTAGTCAGTAAAGAAAAGATTCTTTAAGTTTCTATGGTTTAATGAATGTGATATAATTGCAACGCGAGGTATGCGCATTAGCTGCATTGTTAAGTTCTGGATGGCGCTCATAACAGTTAATACTTTTAAACTGTTGTTTTCAATTAGCGTTGGGAATGAATAAACAAATAAAACAATGACATACAAATTAAAATGATATATTTTCTTAAATGTTAACGTGAATAATGTGTTTGAAACTTTTATAACAACTTAGATATTGAGCGTTTTTTAAGATACTAAATAATTTCAGATAACATCAGATAAAAGAACAAAAATCAATATAATCTATTGTCATGAAACAAAATTCACATAAATAAAGATATCGGTCCGTTCACCTCGGCCAAATCCCACGATGACGGCCCGGCGGCGGCGCCGGCGTACCTCCATGTTTTACCAATTAATTTTACTAACCCGCAATAGGCCATGAATCATAACTGTCTGTATTGCTTCATATTACCATTTAAAAGATCATAATATCACGATTATTGTTAATATTTTAGTTAAACTTGCCACAGGTCGTCGAAATCGAACATTTATGCCTTGTTTCCGAGTCTCTTTTATATCGTTTTTCCATTCATTAGCGCTATTGATTGGAACTTGATATAATGCGTTTCTTAAGAACGCAACGTTTTAACTCCATTTAACTCAACAGACCAGTGCAGACAGTTTGTCGGCTCCATAACTATATTTGACGTTTTATCTGTCATAGCCTGACATTTTATTTGTGACGCTAGTTTTATAATGTACAAAATTTTTATCATGCATAGTTACATACCTGTTACAATAATTACATGTAGCCAACTACTGAATTTTATTAGTAAAGTTATATTAATATATAATAATACAATATATAATAAAATATAATATAATATAAAATAAAAAGCCGGAAACACAACCAATACTCTACGTATTGGTTGTGTTTCATATAGTTCATATAGAAGACCCACTGCTCCTTTATCCGCTATACTATATAAAAAAAAAATTATTAGAAAAGAAAAGGTTTTGGTGAAATATTATTTTTTAATGAACCACTCGCTGTGTGGCTACAGCCCTGACAGCTGGTGAAGTATTTCTACATAATAATGTTTGAACTTTTTAAGACAGATCCATCTAGCGGCACTGTAAGGAATGATATTTGGTTGCATAGTTGAACCGTTACATGTGTTTTCAGAAACGTGGTACACTAACCCTTTATATCTTTATAGAATCGCTATTTAATTAAATTACAATTTGGATATTCAGAAACCGGGAATTAGCCAGTCAAAAAAGGTACATAAGTCAGTATTGATCTTTGCAGTATTTTCCCAATGATACAAAAGAATCAACAAATTATTTGCAGCACTTTACTACCCATTATCCAATCTCTACTGAATGTCTGACATAATATCACTCACATTTATCGAAGAATGCGCTTTCGAACGATTATCTTATTCACGATGTTTCCGTTAAGCGAAAAGAGCCTCCTACAGACATATTAGTCAATATCTTTTGCCTGTAGTTTCGCGTTGATCAAAAACTAGTATGAACTATATATAAAATCCTTTAAGTTTTTATATAAAAAAATTATGAATTGAAAACTTTTTTGTTGTATCAAGTAGAGATTTTTAAAGTAAAGAAAAGTAAGAATCTTTTAAGTAAACCGCCTTTTTACCGAATTTCGCTATTAACCAATCAAATAAATTATTGATAATTATGCTGTGAATGTTTTGCGATCACCAACCCGCCTGCCAAGCGTGGTGATTAAGGCAAATAACCCCTCTATGACCAAGCGTCTTTTGGGGGAGGCCTATGTCCAGCAGTGGACTTGAATGGGCTGATGATGATGATGATGGTGTGAATTTTCTTCCGATAGTTAAAAATATATTTGAAATGGGAATGAAAATTAATTTATGACTACCTCTCTTCAGGGACGGCACAAACGCAACGCAACATTTCCCGGAGGTCAAACAACAAGCCTACTGCAAACTACAATAAGAAGTAAGTTTAAACATTCCCTTTTTCATTTATTTGTTTTCATAATTGCTGGCAGAACTTCATCAACGACTAGATACTATGCAGCCCACAATTTGAGATTATTATTTAAATTTCATTTAAAAAAATCCACAACCTTACAAATATATATTCGATAATAAACCAAGTTTTTGTGACGTACTTGCTTTTTACTTATGACGCTTTTTTCTAAAACTACAAAAAATATTTTAATATTAATTAAAAAAACGGAAAGCTGACACGTTAATCTATCTCTCCGTAGCTCACTTCTTGTTTTTCTTAAATTAATATTAAATAGATATATTATACTAAAATACTAGGACTAACTGATAATAGTTAATAATAACTATTGTTTACGTTGCCTTTCAAGCGCTCTGTAAGAAATGTGTCACCTTCCATAAAGCTCCTGTGATTGCAGAATATTCAGCAGATTCGTCCACTCTACGCGATGCTGCAGACTGCAGCCGACCTCGTTACAGTTGTGGGGGGACAACGACCTGGCCAGGGCCAAGGGTGCAACCGCCGCAGCCTGAAATATCAAGCCTCACGCCCACCAATGTTGACACCAAAGGTGAGTGCTTATATCACTTACAATATCAATTGAGCAAAGAGTAGTTAAAATTTCAAAAAGTTAACTTAACACAAAACTGCTTATCAAATTTAAAGAAAAACTTTTTACAAGAAGACTTTTGGACTAATATAAATCAACATATTGTCTCATATTTGTTCACATTAGCTGGTCTAAATATTTGCAAAGCACAGCATTTAAAAAGGAAAATTTAAGTAGTAGTTTAAAGTAAACACAACCTACAAGCTATCAACTATTGCGTTGCCCGTGGGGAATAAATTACATCCGCGCATTTCGTTTGACAGTTATTTGCATATAAATTCACGTCCTTGATAACCTGAAGTAGCTTTTCATTGAGTCGGCACTCCCACCGTGACGTCAGTTGGTACCGTGCATGCATCTGATACATGCTTTGGCAATAGATGAGGGACTGCGCACATCACATCACCACGAACCGCATCATTCTAATTAACATACTTCGTTACATCGTTAAAATACGTGAAGCTATTTTAACGATCAACTTTCAAAGCCAGTTATTAAATAAATATAACTAACAATCAATAATAATAGGATTTCTATCTACTTTCACGTGACAAGTGTTAGAAAATTGCTTACAATATAAATCCAAGCATGTTTTGAACTATTTAACGTCTTATAGAACAAACAATTAAGCAACTAAAACAAAACTCATTCTGTCTGTTTTACGTTAAAGTATGAATAAATTTAAAGGGACTCGAATCAAATCCTCCCACTTCATGGTTTCTTGCAAATTTGCATTTCAAATTTAGTCCCATGAGTTTATAATTGTGGGCCTTATTAGTGCAACTTAAATAATTGAGAAGCGTCCCACCAATCACCATACAGCTAATAATAAGTTAAATATTCATTTATGTCTGTGAATTTGAATAAATAAACGCATACCTTTTATTACTACTAACATTAAATAAAAAATGATTATTTTGATTGATTCGCAGTATGACGACATAGAACGTCAATTAACAAGAGTATAGATTAAGGCTAAACAATTCAAAGAGACAGCAATTCTTTGCTAGTTTGATTTATACAATAAAGTCAAAGAGCAAGGCAAATTTTTCCTTGTTTAAAATATCTCGCTCGTATCTGTTATTCTCGCTGGTTCCTGTGATATGCACGGCAATCGTCTGTCCATACGCAAGACATCGTGTCAATTATACTGCGCCGTTATCACCACTATTAATTGATTAATACACGTACTGCATACATTTATTTGCATTTACCGTTTTCATGTCAAGAAATCAAGTTCAATTTATTTCCATAGACTAGATAAATAATATTTATAAATAAATATTTTTTGAACAATTTTATGTCTACATTAACGTTGTACAAAAAGAGAAAGAAGTATACATAATGGTAAGAGATGTATATAATGGTAAGAGAAAACAGCCGCCCACTGAGAACCACGTCACAATCCGCGCTTTGGTTGTATTGTCAGCTTTTCTTACGCCGCTTATTCGGCATAATTTCGTGGGTCTCCGATATCCTCACTAAGCGGAACACATTATGAATACCATTTCCCGCTGAGCATTGTAGGAGCCCGTGGTATCACTTCATACGAGCCGGCGCAGGTAGTGCGTCAGCAAATGCTTTAGCAAAGCTCTCCCACGGGTGAGATTTATTTGTGTCAAGGGATTTGGTCAATTATAACATTGTCTTTGGGAATCGTATTTATATAGCCATATTTATATATATATTATAGTATAGGTGACAACGGAGCAGGTGGATCTCCTATATGGTAAGAGAACACCGCCGCCCATGTACGTACCGTTTCACGGTGAGTATTCTGTGAGCTTGTGGTATACCGTTTGAGATAAATAATTGTATAAAAGCACAGAAATTTTCGTCTTTCCATTAACAAAATATAATAGTATAAGGTACATTGCACTTTATCCTAGATTATCTCCATTAAGTGTGCAAAGGCATGCGTGTGCGCACCTGGCCGATCCTAATTACCGATCTAACGGCGTTAGGGCTAACCTTTAATTACAGATTACAAATCAAGATACCTACTACGAGTCTTCGTAATTGCCACAACCATTGGCTTGTCTATTTGGTAAAATATTTTAGTGTTTTAACAGTAATGCAATATTTTAATAAATTATGTTATATTAATAAATATAATTATATTTAAAATATTGTACAAAGATTTAATTATACAATTAAACATAAGGATCTGTCTATAAACATGCTTCAAAAATTGAATATTTTAATTTATTTTAAATACTCTTCGCTGAAGTGCGTAATTACTTTGTTCGTAATAATATATTTAAGGAAGATTTAAAAGAATACGAATTAAGATCAATATTATTATCTTGTCACAATTAATACCAACGATCTCTGGGCATAGATGCGTTCCAGGCAGCGACATGCATAATTTCTATTAAAACTTTAATATTTAAGAAGTCTGTAAATTATTTAATTTGAACGTGATTGTTACGTAGAATTAATACAGTACGTGGTATACTTTACTGGTTTGTAACATGAACATAACAATAGAACGAATATTCAGTGGACTCAATGGCCACGTTTTTATCTGCAATCGTTGTATAGTTAAGAAATCTATGAGAAATCATTTTACCATAGAACTGTTGTAGGCTAGATAAAAATATACGTGCCAGTCTGTACTAGTTTAAAATTATTACTATCACTCTATTTTTAGTATAATCTATGACATGCATATTCTTTTTGCGGTTAGTGCCAAACAGAACTTTTAATAGTTATGAAAATTTATAAGAAACCTTTATAAGAAGGTATTTTAACTTACTACTTACATGGTAGTCTGTGACTATGAACTATTGTAAAATTTTTGATCGAAAACTAGTAATCCATTAACCTATATGATGCAATAGGTCGCGAAGAAATAAAAGTATTCTTAAAATCTTTCTCATGGAATTATTAAAATGAATTAACTTAGCACGTGAAAAAGCAGGCTCTTTATTGGAAAACTTTCAAGCACTTTTTATTAAATAACAAAAATATGTCCAATTTAAAAGACTAAATACATAAAGGGGGCCGCCTCGATAAAAACCAGGTGAGGTGACACGTGCTGTCGCATTTCACTTTCATTTCTACGCCAGGAGATGCCGAACTTTTTATTATTTAGTTAAACATCATTTTTATTTTGTACAAGATTAATCAGTTCTGAATTCATCAAGTCTTTTGAGTAAGCTCTGTCTGTTGTTTAAATGTTTAGTAACTTTGAACTTGGCCGAAACATTGTCAAGGCTACTTGAAATTTAATAAGATGTTTTTCTTTTGCCTTCTTATTTGTCACATAACAACTCAAGTTAAAAATAAAAAATCACAAAAAAATTAAACATAAAACTTCACAAAAATTCACTAACGTTCAAAATAAGCTTATGAAAATGTATTATTTAATATTATTTTTAAATTTAATAGCTTTATACTATTTATAAAACTATTGATGATTGAACTTCTATACTATTAAAACAGGCATTAAAAAATCATCATCTCTTAGTGAATGCGCGTGCGCCGGTGCGTGACGATTGTGACAGATCGCTGGTAAGATCTCGCCGTTTTTGTGTTACCGCGAGGAATACGAAGTGCCGCGTACAGTGCCTTTAATGTATCTTTAATAAGAGAAAACATCCCTTTTTATTTCGAATTTATTGTTTAAATTACCCTTATTTACAAATAACTTAAGTACCTTGAATTTAATATGTTCAATTTTAAGATTTAAATCAATTCTACTTGTGATAATGGCAGCATGAAATTGTTAGAAATAGCAGTTTATTACATCGATAAAAAATATCAGTATTTTTTGGTATAGCCGACAACAGATCAGGTGGGGGTCTACTAGAGAGGTAAGACTACCACCGCAGTGGTTTTGTTCCCTGCTTTTGGTGCCGATATCCTCACTCACTAAGCGAAACACAGTACAAGTAGATAGCCTACCTTTCCACGCTGAGTATACCTAAAATTTATAATTAAATTTATATTAAATTTTATTGTTGATAAAAGACGCCAAAATTGAAAATTTATCACAATTTTTATACGAAAATAGGTGCTTAGTGACATACACATTATTCATTATTCATAATCTCTAATATCATGATATTGTTATTTTTAGAGAATTTTATTATGTAGATTTTTTTATCTCACCTACTTTCTCTATTGCAAAATTGAGTAAGATATAAGCAATAGCCCTCGGCGAGATATCTAAACACCATAGCTAATGATTCAATTGGTTTTTTGCAATTAGACCTTCGAGAACATGTTTTTATAGTCGATAATATTTGTAACTTCATCTTAAGGTCTTTGTATTTATTCATTTATTATAGTGTTTTATGAATTAATTTCATTA
>DWCF01007669.1:0-10342 GCA_018230265.1 Delias oraia
TATTCTGAGAGCCCATTGTATGAAATGAAATGAAATATTATTATGCAACATAAATACAAAAATGCAGCCCGTTGAAGATCGTAATGTGTCTAGTACCGGGTCTAAGCTTAGCCCACTGATAAGAACCTGCTAAATAATCTTGGTGTAACTTTTTGCTTCGGTGAGATTAAAATATAACAAAAACTGATCTCTGAGAATTCCTGTTATGAACACCTTATTCCAAAGGCGTAACTAAAGCACCAATGCTTTATGACATAAATGTCCCTTAACAGTTTTTCTTAATTTATTAATAGTAAACTTTTGAACTTTTTCTGGGATTCTATTGTAAAAGGTCCAAGAGTGAGAAGGGAGACTTATGTCCAGCAGTGGACGGCTTACGGCTGAAATGATGATGATGATGATTGTAAAAGCGTATTGCATAACTCCTAAAAAATTTACTTACTTTACTGAGTCTGATCACTGGTAAAACCAGTCTATGCTTATTTCGTTTCTATTATGAATGTCGCTTTCAAGTTATTTCGAGTTTTTTTTGAGTTCGAATTCGTTTTTATGACTTCGTGCCAGCCGGACCAATTAATGCGTCAGCCTATGCTTCAGCATGACTCTCCCACGCCCTTCAATCAAGCCCTTCCAAAGACCGAATAAATTATAAATTAAATCAAATTTGAAGGTCCCAAAATAGTATTGGTTTGGCAATACCTCTCTAGGAAGCAGCGGCTCGCCGAGATCTGGGTTGAGCCGCGACTATCAAGAGCGTCTCCTGCGACACACGGACCTCGGCTTGGGTCGTCGCTGGAACGTTGGCCGGCTGACCGGCTGGTCGTCTTACTGGTCCTCGCCTCCGTTTCCGGCGAGGGGAGAAGGGTTTTTTGCGCGGTCCCTACACAGAACCCTACAATCTGATTTCTGACCACTCTGTGGAATCAGCCTCCTAATATCCAATACGACTTGGGGACCTTCAAGAAAAGAGCCTATATATTACTTAAAGCCTTATATCATGGCTTTCCCACTGGTAAGACACTAGATACTCGGCCGGCTACCATCAAGCCCTTCCAAAGATCAAATAAACCATTTTTTAATCAGAACGGGGATCGAACATAGATGTCTCGCTTTGTTGACCACGCCACCACTTAGCTACAATTATCTCAACTTATTTATCCCATCGCTGACGTATTTCTGCGTCATTTGTACAATTAAGATGTATTTAATGGCATTAAATTTATGAATGTATCAATAATCAATCAATAGTAATAATTTTATTTAAACAAGTGCTTTCATTGAGTACATTATGTCAATGTCTTTTTATATTTACCTTTTCACGTCAATTTTATATTTCAATGTAGAAATCTTTGAATGAAATATTTCTCGATATTTATCAAAAATCAAATCCTTCATTTAAGTATTTTACAGACTTATAATTTTCGTGATCTATTTAAAATTAATTAATTGTTGACGTCAAAATCTTTAAGCTTAAGTTTACGCCGTTTTCAAAATGCTAGTGCAGAAGAACAATCTGCACCACGGCTTTTTAATGGTATAGGGTACAACCAACCAGGTGGGTCTCTATTTGGTAAGAGAACACCACCGCCATTCGAATTCGATTCGAACCCGGTACCTTCGTTACACGTTTTCTCCAATGACGAGAGTTTTGGTATGTATTAAAACAAATTATTGTTATTAATAAATGGCGGACAACGGATTAGGTGTCTCGATAGTGAGAGTTCAACGCCATCAATGGACAACCGGTCACAATCCACGCTTTGGTTCTGTTGCCGGCTTTTACGACGCCCAATATAACTTCAATGGCATCCGATATTCTCATTCACTCAGTTGAACATAGTACAAGTGCCGTTTCACGCTAAGTATTTTGTAATCTCGATTTATCGCTACGGACAATACAATTAGTGCGTCAGCTTGGTTCTCCTACGGATGCGACAGTGTTAAGACACTCGTCCGGCGACCATCAAGCCCTTCCAAAGACCGAATAAATTATATGTAATTTAAATTATATTTGAAGGTCATTTTTGATAGTCTCCAAATTGGTTTAAAAATACCTCTGTAGGTAGAGAAGTGGTATACGGCACAAAATGGCTTTTTTTCCAAACTAATACGACTTGGGGACCTTAAAAAAATACCTTAAAGGCCGGTAAAGCAGCCGCGGTCCTGAAAGGCCTGGGCTGTCCATGGGCGGAGGACCGCTTATCCTTATGAGCCTTCTGTCCTTTACCACCGTTTCCAAAAAAAAACAAATATCACGGTTCAAAGTTTCACATCATCTATCTATTGAGTGAAGCGTGTTCATCATCATCATTATCATTTCAGCCGTAATACGTCCACTGGTGGACATAGGCCTCCCCCTTATGCTACGAGAGGCATGTGAATATTAAATTATTTACAACCAAACTCTCTTTCTTCTATTCGGATCAACCAGTAACCGGTCGGGGTTAATGGCGCAGGTGATGTTATTTAAATATTGTTATTATTTAAATTAAATTCGTGTTTATTGGTTTAAAACGCGTTTATAATCGTTTTATATGTTAACTAACGGTGGAATTGAATCGGAAGCTCGAATTTTTCGAAGAATCGATATTTCATAGGACCACACAGCATATTTCACGTCTTAACGACATACATAACATTCCATATCTGAGAATAATAAGCCAAGAAAAGATTTATTTTACGGGACTGCTTACTACGGACAGAGTTTTGTGGTATTAACGTCCTAATGAATAAAGATTTAACGAAAACCTCTAAATCTGAGAAGAAAAGTCACGCAATTATCTTGATTTAATAGGACAACACTTATAAACCTCTTAACAAATACAGACAGTTAAACGCGCCCAGATTTTCGAAAAACCATCAAGAAAATACCTTTATTTCACGAGGATATGGTATATGGTAAGGAAACACCGACACCCACGGACAACCGCGCCACAGTCCGCGCATTAGTTGTGTTGCTGGATATTTACGTCACTTAAGCGGCTTTTTAAGGGCCTCCGATATCCTTACTCACTCAGCGAAACACAGTAGAAGTACCGTTTCAACGAGAACTATCATTTCACGATGAGTATTCTGTGAGTGCGTGGTATCACTTCAGACGAGCCGGCCCAATGTAATATTAATATAAAATTTAATTTTACATTTAATAATATTAATTTAATATAACTTTTAAATTTATTTATTTATATTTTTCTACTTGTCTATGTAAATTGTTGTTTATTTTATGTATTTTATTGTTTATTAAAAAAAGTGACTCTATGACCCGTTAGGTCAAAAAAATATGTTTTGAATACCAAAGTATTAACATAATATTTCTAAAGCTTACTTACTTAGCTGGTGTACTTACACCAATATAAAAAAGATTATATTTTGTTAATTCAAACACTATAATGATTTGAAAATAATTGCACACATTTTTGAGTAATTTCTTAAAGTAAAAGTAACATAAATTATATTAAACTTACTTAAAACGGCGACAATCAATTGATTCATCTTACTGCCCTCCGAACAATATTTTTTCACTGTATATTTCAACATTTTCACTTTCAACTATACTTAATAATATATTTAATATTTTTTTAAATCTCGGGACACGAGCACTTTCTGTCAAAGATTATCACACAATGCTCGGCTAGATCGCGCTGCGTCCTATTTACGTATACCTTATACAATACAAAATACGTACACCTACTACTTAAAGAAGCAACAAACTAAGCCTTTCTTTTAACTATCCCGTGGGAGATCCAAGCTGAAGCATATGCGGACGCACTAATTGGGCCATCTCGTTACGTGATACCACGTGCTCACAGAATAATCAGCGTGAAACGGTACTTGTACTGTTTCGATGAGTGAGTACATCAGAGGCCCTCAAAATACCGCTTAAGTGGTGTAAAAAGCTGACAACACAATCAAAGCGATTGTGTCGCGGTTGTCCATGGGCGGTGGTGTTCTCTTACCTTAAAGCAGAACCACTTGCTCCGTTGGACGCTATACTATAAAAAAACTATATGCAAGACTTGGTAGACCACTTTAATAAAATGTCGCGACTTCATTATCTTTAATATTAAACAGACGAATGCTTATGCATATGGTTGGAAATATATTTTGAGTGCCTCGTAGGTAAGTAATTCAATAAGTTACCATGAAGCGATAGGTATCGCGATCGAATCTCGATCCGAACAATTATAATTAATTTGTTCGGTCTATGGAAGGGCTTGACAGTGGCTGTGTCTTAATACTGTTGTACCCGTGCGAAAGCCATGTTGAAGCATATGCTGATGCATTAATAGGACCGGCTTTTCCGAAGTGATACCACGGGCTCACAGAATACTCAACCTGAAATGGTAGTTGTACTTGAAACGGTGCTTCTACTGTTTCGCTGAGTGAATAAGGATATCGGAGGCTCTTAAAAATTCCACTTATGTTGACGTTAAAAAGCCGGCAACACAAGTAATGCGCGAATTGTGGAACAGCCGTAATGTATCTCTCGTAATGTAAAAAAATATTGATCAATTTAGATTGCATTCCAAGGCAAGCTTTTCCCGTTCTCCCTAAAAGCCGGCACGCATCCGCTGCTCTGCAAGGGCTATGGCTGACCCTGGGGAGGGGAGCGCTTGCCCTTGCAGAGCCTTCTGCTCGTTAGCCACCGATTGTAAAAAATATTTGATACACGTTCTGTTACTATGTGTCATAATATTTAAAGCAGTTATAATATTGATGAGGATTGATTTCCGAATAAATTTACATAAAAATTTTAATGAACATTTTTCTATATCTTCGAATATTTTCCTGTTACAACTTACAAACAGAGTAAACTTTATGAAGTTTTTTACAGACATTCAGATGGGTCTCCTATATGGTAAGAGAACACCGCCGCCAATGGACAACCCTGCCACCGTCCGCGCATTTGTAGTGTTGCCGGCTTTTACGCCCCTTAAGCGGTTTTTAAAGGCCTTCGATATCCTCACTCACTCTGCGAAATACAGCACAAGTACAGTTTCACGCTGAGTATTCTATGAGTCCGTGGTATCACTTCGGACGAACCAGCCCAATTAGTGGGTCAAAATATGCTTCAGCATGGCTCTCCCACGAGTGCGACAGTATTAAGACTCTCGCCCGGCCACTGTCAAGCCCTTCCAGACACCGAATAAATTATAAATTAAATTATAATTTTCCGGACCGCGATTCGAACCCGATACCTCTCGCTTTATGGTACACTTTTAAAACCACTAAGCTCCGAGGGTTATTAATAGACTTAAGTTATAGGTGTACTTCGGACATTTTTTATATACCTTCATATATTTTCCTGTCTATAAATCTATTTTCCTTTATCTACAGTAATTTTTCTGCGTAGTCCGTCACTTAATATGTGGTAAATAAAAACCATTAATTGTATACCATTTAAAATATGGCGCCAGCTTCAACCAAGCGGGTTTGTTGGACATTTATAAGAATGTAATAATAAGCTCCCGCGCACACGATCAGCTTTAATACTTAGATCGTAATATAGAAGTATTTTATGATACCGTGAAGCATTTGTGAGAAAATTGACAGAGTTGCGTAAGCATCTTCTTAAGTCTGGAGTGTCCATGGGCGAAGGACCGCATCCTAGGTGAACCTCGTTTGCCTCCGATGTCATAAAATAACTTTAACGGTGAATGTGATGTAGCCCATGTGCGCAGTGCTATACAACTGAGTCGTGACGAGCTCCGGTTGTAGGTGTAATTTTAAATCACACAATTCATTGAACAAAGCTAATGGGGGCACGTAGCGTATGCCTAATTAGCTTAATAGAAATGTCAGAGATAGGTTCTCAGGCATTTTTTTAATTAAAGGCTTTCAATGCATGACTGATGGACATATTTTCGTATTTATACACGCTAATTACTTACTTTTATTTTCTTTGTGGTATTTTCTTTAATAACGGAACAGGTGGGTCTATTATATAGCGAACACCACCGCCCATAGACTACAGCGCCACAATCTCCGCTTTGGTTATGTTGTCGGCTTTTTACGCCGCTTAAGTGGAATAATTTAAGGGCCTTAGATATCCTCACACACTCGGCTAAACAAAGTAGAAGTACCGTTAAATGCTGAGAATTCTGTGAGCCCGTGGTATCACTTCGGATGAGTCGGCACAATTTGTGCGTTAGCATAATATGCATGGCATAGCAATT
The DNA here is from genome assembly GCA_018230265.1 of Delias oraia. Classification (NCBI taxonomy): domain Eukaryota; kingdom Metazoa; phylum Arthropoda; class Insecta; order Lepidoptera; family Pieridae; genus Delias; species Delias oraia. Next base: position 6,177 of record DWCF01007669.1, read on the forward strand.
ATACTTCAGCGTGGCTCTCCCATGGGTAACGGAACCTTATCCGTCAATTAAAATAACTCGAATCCTGTATTCGCGGGTAAAAGATTTTTTGATCGCAATCTTCTGTGACATATTTTAAATCTGTTCCAATTTTGACAATTATGATCTGACGGATGCGTGAATATTACACGTATTTTAAAATTTAAAATTTTCATTATGTCCCGGATTTTTTTATATCTTAGTCTAGTGCTTGTAGAAGGTCTAGATCAGCAGAATAGGGCTCAGAAAATCTGCACGGCATATGGCTTTCAGGTTGTTGATGGGAAATTTGGTAAAGAAGTACATAAGCTGTGCTTGAAATTACAGTCGATAAGTAAGCTTTATTTGGATAAATAATTAATGATTATATTCTCTCTATCTTTGTCCTTGGTTTAAATGTTTGTACATGGTTATAATTTGTATATTTGAGTTATGTTGTATTCTTGTTCCACTTCTCATATTATAATTTTCACCCGTGGGAGAGCCATGCTGAAGCATATGTGGACGCACTAATTGGGCCAGCTCGTCTGTAGTGATACCACGGACTCACAGAATACTCAACGTGAAACTGTACTTGTACTGTGCTTTGCTGAGTGAGTGAGGATATTGGACGCCCTTAAAAATGCCAATTAAGCGGCGTAAAAAGCCGGAAACGTTACCAATGCTTGGACTGTGGCGCGGTTGGTGACGGGCGGCGGTGTTCTCTTACCATATAGGAGACCCACCAGTGTCAAACTGGCATTGGCAAAATTGTGAACGCTAACTACAGCAATTCAGAACTAAGTAACCCTCAATGATGCATAGAACATATATTAATGATGTTTAAAAATCTTATTTTCCTGTATTTTGTTATTATTTTGTATGATAACGGCTTTCAAAGCAGCAAAAGACTCACCTAGGATAAGCGGTCCTCCACCTATAACAGGGTCACGAGTCCGTTGCCGGCCTTTTAGGGATATGTACGCTCTATTTTGGAAGTTTTCAATGTCGTATTGGTTTGTAAAAACCTGTGCAGGCAGCTGAGTCCATAGAGTGGTGTGCGCGACATAAAATGTCGCCTATTTATAGCTTTTTTATATTAAAATGAAAGTTTTTAATAAATGTAACAAAATCTTTTCAGATCAGTTTCTTTCGTCTGAACAACCCGTTCTACTATTGAATCCAGAGGCGAACATCAAAACTACAGACACAAAACTCTTGTCCGATGTAAACATGGCGTATGGGTTCCCCGTGGAAGATCCAAGTTCCGGTTCCGCTGAAGGCTACATTGGTGAAGACCACCAGTTCTATGGGGTTCTACATATGGGTTTGTACTTATTCTCATTATCTCAATTATCGCAGACTGGGATTTTGTCCGATAACTTTTCTCCTGTGAGAGCTATGCTGACGCACTAGTTGGGCCAGCTCCTCCGAAGTGACGCGGGCTCACAGAATACTCAGCGTAAAGTGGTCGTCTTAATTAAAATAGTACTTCTACTTTGTTTCGTTGAGTAAGGATATTATCATAATCATTTCAGCTGTAAGACGTCCACTGCTGGACATAGGTCTCCGACTTGGACCTCCATGCATCCGGAGGCGACCTGCATCCAGTGTCTTCCGGCGACCTTCTAGAGTAAGGATCTTGGTTGGTGATGGGCGGCGGTGTTCTCTCACCATATAGGAGACCCACCTGTTCCGTTGTCCGCTATACTAAAAAATATATACTTTTAGGTAACAGAACTTTATACGCCGATCCCTACGGGCGCGATGACCTAAGAAAGTCTTTCGGCGTCTTCGAAAATGACCATATGCCAGCCCCGCGGATCACCCGCAGTGACACTCAGGTGATCAGGTGAAAGTCTGAAATCATTAGTTAGATTTTCTTCTGCCTAACGCCGCGCTGAGAGCCATGCTGGCTCACCTAGGGCAAGCGGTCTTCCGCACATGGACACTCCAAGCCCTTGCAGAGCCGCGCATGCGTTGCCAGCTTTAATTATGCCAATAAAGCGGCGTATAAAGTCGGCAACGCAATCACAGCGCGGATTGTGGCGCGGTTGTGCATGGGAAGCTGTGATCTTTTACCTTGGGAGAAATCCGCCAGCTCGATTGCTATATCAGAATTTAACTGATTGTGTTGCTGGATTTTTATGTCGCGCAAGCGGTACAATTTCCGCCTCCGATATCTGCAGTCACTCAGCGAACGAATACAAGCACTGATATACGCTGGTTTTCTGTGAGCCCGTGGTGTCACTTTAGTCAAGCCGGCTCATAGTGGATCAGCATATGCTTCAGCATGGCTTTCTCAATTAAGATGAGTCTGAACAAAGAAGTAATCGCTATGAAATGATGTTTTTTCCAGTGTGTATGAGATTTGGTTTTGAGTTTTGTCTGTTTCAATTTCAGTATGACGCGTTCGATCAACTATTGCGATTCCCATACAGATATCAGGAGCAAGAGCAAAGATCCGGCACCGCACGCGCGAGGATATGCGAGCTGCTTCTGCTGGCTGACAAGGAGTTCTATGAACAAGTAGCCAACTTTGATATTTTGTTTTCAGATATTATGAGTATTATTGTAACCATCGCGTTATGTGTTACAGTATTGTATTGTGTTTTTGTAATGATTTTTTTGTTATTTTTTTATAGTATAGGAGACAACGGAGCGGGTGGATCTCCTATATGGTAAGAGAACACTGCCGCCCATCACCTACCGCGACACAGCCCGCGTATTGGTTGTGTTACTGGCTTTTTACGCCACTTAAGCGGCATTTTTAAAGCCTCCGATATCCTTACCCACTCAGCCAAACACAGTAGAGGCACCGTTTCACGCTGAGTATTCTGTGAGCCCGTGGTGACACTTCGGATGAGCCAGCCCAATTAGTCTGTCCGCATATGCTTCAGCATAGCTCTCCCACGGGTAAAAAATGCGTTATAAGTAAGTTATGACATCAGTCGTGACGTTTTCATGAGTATTTTGAGCGCTGCGATCGTCTAGTCACTAGTGGAACGCACAATAAATTTGCTTTGAAATTGTCTCTCCAGGATGCAAACTCTAGTCTGAAACACGCGGTGCGTAGGATGATGCACGCGGTGGCACAAGCGGACATCGTCTTCCGGAATGCTGACTTCAATGAGGATGGTCTTCCAGATAATATTGGTAGGTATTGCGAGTCGTGACTGGGGGAGTGTCTTCTAGGTTATATACCTTTTTTTTATGTTGCGTGTATGCTATATGGGTCCTATATCGTAAGAGAACACAGCTGCCCATTACCAACCGCGCCACTCTCCGCGCTTGCTGTGTTGCCGCCTTTTTATGTCACTTAAGTGGCATTTTGATGGACTCTGATATCCTCACTCACTCACCGAAACACAGTCGAAGAACTGTTTCAAGTAGAACTACCAATTTACGCTGAGTCTTCTGTGAGCCCGTGGTAAGTAACACTTCGGACGAGCAGACCCAATTAGTGTGTTAGCTTATGCATTATATGGCTCTCCCAATGCAGGGTCTGTAATTTAGGTGTTTATTGCAGGTTTCTCCGTGAAGTACATCCTAGTGCTGACATCCATTGAGACGAACAGACAGGTCTTCGGCGACTTGGAAGATCACTCGATCGATGGCAGGTCGTATCTGATGCGATTCGCGCGCCTGCGCCGCCTGTCCGAAGTCTGTCTCGGGGTCGCGTTCTCTGGACACGCCTTCCATAACAGGACCCTGGGATTGAGGTACAAAAAGGAAAAAGTTTAGAATTCATTTTTTAAGAGCCTCGTAGCTAGTGGTTTTATAAGTCTACCATAAAGCGGAAGGTATCGGGTTCGAATCCCAGTCCGAACAATTTTAATTTAATTTACAATTTATGCGGTCCCTGGAAAGGCTCGACGGCTTATGCCTTATCACGATACAGCGGGCTCACAGAAAACTCGGCGTGAAATGGTAGTTGTACTTGCAACAGTGCTTCTACTGTGTTTTGCTAAGGATATCGGAGGCACTTAAAAATGGCGTAAAAAGTCGGCAACACGATCAATGCGCGAACTGTGGCGTGGTTGTCCATGGGCGGCGGTGTTCTCTTACCATATAAGAGATCTACAGGCTCGCTACGTGGTCGCTTACGATGGGTCTGATGGAGAAGCTCAGAGTCACTCAGCGAGCTATGGAGAGGGCAATGCTCGGAG
>DWCF01007670.1:0-10339 GCA_018230265.1 Delias oraia
TATTTCAAAAGTATTTACAAAAAAGTAAGTAATAGTTAGATAATTGTGTTGGGAAAGACACGCAGCTTCCCTTATGGTATTAAAATAATATAGAAATATATAATAAATAAAAAAATAATAAATGATAATTTGCTTTGTAATCTGAGCCTAGGGCCTTTAGTATAACAATCCAGGTTCCTACTTATAATTACATGTCAATGTCAAAGGACTCCTCCAATTCTTTTCAATGAGTTCCGTCATACGCCTTTCTCAATCTGTGACCAGTGGTTCATTTCAAGTCGTCCTCCCACTAAGCCTACGGCTTGCTTTACGGCGCGGTTCGGTACGGTTTACACACAATTAAATTAGTGATTAGGTGACAAGATTTAAATTTCGAAAAATGTAGGCATATAATTTAAAAGGAATAATGAAATAAATTAATACCACATAGATAATACAGAGAATATATAAATATAGAGAAATCCATCATGGTTAGGTATATTTTGGCTTTCCTCGAAATGTCTCCAGTGACTGGCTGAAAGGTTACGCCGAAATAAGCTGCTTCTTCATGAACGCGCCCAATCTGAGAAATTAAATGAAATATTTTATTCAACATAATATACAAAAATACAGCTCGTTGAACTTCAAAACCAGGCTGCCACCGGTTTCAAGATAAACTCACTGAAAAACCAAAGAAACTCAGTCAAGTCATTATCTTTTATATGTTCACAAAAATATTTAGAATTACAGCAGATCGTTCCCAACCGCCTGTATCATTTCAATAATGAACAGTTTCACGATATATATTTTAAATTTAGGTCCCTAAGCCTCGTAGAATAATGGTTTTAATAATATACCATAAAGCGAGAAGTATCAGATTCGAATCCCGTTCCGGACTATTATTCATTTTAATTTAATTTATAATTTATTCGGGCTTTGGAAAAGCTTGACAGTGGCCGGGCGAGTGTCTTAATAGTGTCGCACCCGAGGGAGAACGATGCTGAATCATGTACTGTCGCATTAATTGCTCGTCCGAAGTGATAGCACGGGCTCAGAATACTCATCGTGAAACGGTACTTGTACTATGTTTCGCAGAGTGAGTGAGGATATCGGAGGTTCTTGAAAATACCGCTGAAGCGACGTAAAAAACCGGTAACACAACCAATGCGGGGACCGTGGCGCGGTTATTTATAGGCGGCGGTGTTCTTTTACTATAAGGAAGAGCTCACCTGCTCCGTTGGCCGCTATTAAATAAAAAATAAGTAAATAACAATTTAGTAGGTCAATTACTTAAGAAGGTACATTAAGTTGTAAGATTTAAATTTATCTTATAACAAGTCTTGTATTTTGCCTAGGATTTTGCTAATATATAGGTACAGATTATATGAAATAAATTATTATAAAATACTTGTGGATCCAGCAGATGTCGTTCTATCTGAGCGCTACTGGGTTCCAGTTATGAGACACCTGTTAAATGTTATATTTCGGCCAATTCACACAATATCATCACATATTATAAGTCTATCAGTTATTCTGATGTACCTACAAGCCGAGTTTTGTAACGTTTCAATGAAATAAAATCAGCAGTTTTTGCGTCAATTACTGTCAACGGATAGAACAAATTATAGGAGATATCTAAAAAATGTTTAAAGTAATTTTTTTTATTTGTAAATAAGGTACCTAACATTTTTTTAAGATACCTAACATTTGGTTATTTAAAAAACAAATTAGTTTTAACATGTTTAATGTGATATATATAATCTGTAATACGTGTTGTTCTGAAATGGGCACCTTTGTGATGGCTTGCATTAACATTTATCATTATACCCTAACGCTTGGCTTCTTGGCTGTTTCATTGCGCGGTCAAAGCGTCATAATATGATTATTATTACGTTGGCTTAAAGCTCAAAATAGTCGCGGCGAGTACGGGGAGGAGTCTTACTGACAGATATTAATGACTTCTAGTGTGGGTCTGCACATAAAGTTATGTTCAAACGGCGATTGTGATGTTGAGGTGTAAATGAGTGGATACAAAAGAGGGCGTCGCATTGTAGAATGTTTAATGATTACTTTTATCAGACATATCTTTAATAAAACAATATAATATTTTGGAAATAAGTATTTAATGCTATATTAATGTAGAAAATAGAAAAAACCTTAAAACATATTTAATATATTCAACAAATAGAACAGATTAACGCAAACGAGTCCCTTAAAAGTAAAAGAAAACCGTCGCCCATGGACAAGCGCGCCGTCATTAAAGCTTTGGTTGTGTAAACGGCTTTTACGCTGCTTAAGAGATATAACTTAATGAGCCACCTGTATTTTCTTCACTCAGGAAAACACAGTAAATATTTCACGCTGGTAGATATCCTATAGGCCGTGCTATCATACCGTAAAAGTAATTTAGTGAGATGTATATACAAAAATAAAAATAGAAATACAGTGTAAACTCTATATAACGACACTGACGGGAGTGTGCATTTTATAGCGTTATAAAGACTTGTCGTTAAACGGAGAGAATAAAAGGTGGATGGAAGACAAGCTAAACCAACTAAAGCCAATTGATTTCGACGCTTTAGGGAGTTTGTCGTTCAATCGAGAGACGTTACTTGGAGTTTACACTGTATTTCTATTTTTCAATAATGTAAACTTAGTCTAGATATTTCCTTCCGAGTTTCCAGGTTAGGTACCTATAGATATATCTGTATAGTACGTATTTTATGGGTTGTAAATGTGACAAACTGCTTTGCAACAGTCACGCCTCTTTACAGAGTTGCGAAGGTTACCCGAGGCTCGTAAAATTTAACATAGATAGTTAAATTATTACTAAAACACGATTGCGAAGAAAACGTGATTCCGATAGGGATTTTTTATCTCGTATGTTTGTGGTGATCTTAAGAGGTTTTACATTTATATAGCATAGATAAAATGTTTTATGTGCATCTAAAAATTACCTACGCCTGTAATAATTGCATGGATGAGATATTTTCTTTAATATTATCTCTCGGAATGAAACTCATTCCAATGGGAACAGCTATTGTAATTTTTCTTTGTACCTACTTACATTGTGTACTTTTTTCAATAATATACCTAGTTAAATTAATTGTGACATCACCCTTGCAAGAGCCATACTGACGCATTAATTACCACAGAATATTCGCGTGAAACGGTACTTGTACCTACTGTGTTTCGGAGAGTGAGTGAGGGTATCGGAGGCCCTTAAAAGTGGCATTTTGAAGGGCATCCAATATTACTCACTCAGCGAAACTAAGTAGAAGTACTGTTTCAAGTAGGTACAACTACCATTTCACGCTGAGTATTCTGTGAGTAGGTATCACTTTCGATGAGCCGACCCAATTGTTGCGTCTGCATATGCATCAACATGGCTCTCGGGCGGGGGAAATCGTATCTATTCGTAAATGGTAATAACAACATCGCTCGACGAACCGACAACCGACGGTGAAGAAAGGTTCTCGAATGGCGACCGCGTTCCGGAAAACGCAGATTGGGACGTCCCGCCACGCAATTGAAAGATGATCCCACGAAGGTACAGGAGCAACCGCTGGATCCAGATCGCTCAAGATCACAGCGGGTGGGCGTCTTTGGGGAGCCCTATGACCAGCAGTGGATTTAATAGGCCGATGATGATGATGAAATCAAAATTTCTTAGTTATACCGATAGCTAAGGATCTACTTATAATGTTTGTTACGAAACCATTTAATGTATATTGTATATTGCCTTTCAGCTTCCTGTAGCACCAATCAATACTACGTTTATTAACAATGGTTATAGAAGTGCTATCGAAGTAGGCGGTCATTTCCTGTGCCAGTGGGCTCCGGTCACGTAGTGCCAATAACAATGTAATGTTTTTCATGTTTTATTTGTCTGAATGTGCCCTTGTTTCACGCCGGACGTGGGCGATAACTCCCTGTTCCCATTCCGGAAATAAAGAGAGCTTAGTGCTATAGTCTTTTAATGTTTATTGTAGTTTGGAATCTTATCTTTTAATCTCGAAATTATTTAAGCAACGCAGTTCTAAAGCCAGAATCCCGTAGTTCATACTCAGTCTCTTGGTTTTGAAAAAAAAAGTTATAAAAAAAGTTATATTATTCATTAAACCATATGATATGTAATTACCAACTAAAATAAAAGCAATCATGAAATTGAGTGTTCAAAAGCGTGTTACCTTACATAGGTAAATCAGATAAGAATAGTCTATAGTTAAACTAATTACGCTTTCAAGCGGTTGACCGACCACTTTAAAGATAATAAAGTTAGAAGGAGGGTGTCGGTAATGCTTAAAAAATTATATCTCTATAGAATTTAAGCTACGTACGTCTTACTGGACTAGACGCATCAAGTACGACGCGTCTGTGCAATGAAAACGTTTAACACTGTCTTGACTTAATGTTAACAATCTTCTTCCAAAGCTACTACGATTTTAAAGGATCGGGTCTGTATCTGCTAATGTCATTAATGGTCCTACGGATGCAACAATTTATCTGTGGAACATTGCCCCACTTCTACATCATTGGTATAAATTCCCTTAATATAGCGTAAATAACATTCCATGATTGCAATCCCTTCTGAACACAATTAGTAAGTAGGTACTGAAGATACACTAATTAAATTCAAATTATGTAAAAATCTAATGTAACTTAATGGCCGCCACAGTTGTCTAAGGATAACTAATAAAATGGAATTGTTTAGATGTTTATTTCTTGAAATAAGATCACGCACGTCGGCCTGCATTGTTTCATCACCGCAATAGAAAAATGCAAGTGGAGTAGCCGGAGGCGTTAGATGCAAAAAGCGGTTCTGCATTCGAAGTTGGCCGTTCGCCCAATAGAAGCCCGTAGGCGTGGCGTCGCCTCCTCATTGGCCGGATCGCCACCTCATACGCATCCGCTTATAAAGTCACTTTTGCGGTCGTAACCGTTAACCATGTATTTCAATTACGCCATCGATAAACCTTTTTTCTGCCTAAATAAGGATTCAAACGACGGTCGTTGATAGTTGCGGCTGTGTTAAACGGTAGTTGTAAGGCTACGGAAACTTTAAATGCTTTAAAAGCTTACTGATATTTATGTTACGGTCAGGGTTTTTGAATGTGGGGTCTCTAATATAAGTAGCAGGGGTAGGCAGCGGTTCTGTAATCATTGAATATATTTTTCATTTTAAATCTTGAGGGCAAAAAAGAACACCCCTGTCAATAATTCCTTTATTTTACCTAATAAGGTGTTAGCGGAATTGTGTAAGTACATTACCAATTCAGTTTTGTCCTATAAAATTGCCTACGTAATAGAAGAATTAGTTTTCGTTTTCAATTTACCTAGATTTGAAAAGGGACGAAGAAATTTTAGATTTTTGTTGGCTGTAAAAGCTATAATTTATTAAGAAAGTGCCTCAATTGCGTCATGAAACTAAAGTGGTTTAAATTTACAACAAAATGTGAAAGCATTTTAATTGCTTTATTAAGGTTTCTTTTATTGAAGCGTAAAGTATCTTTAAGTTAGCTACTGACCGGCCGCTCAGGTGACCAACGTTCCCGCGACGGCCCAAGCCGACGTTCGTGTCTCGTAAGTAACCCTTGTGGTACTCGCGGCACAAAACAAATTCGCCCCAAGTCCGCGAGAAGCTGTAAAGGCTTTAGCCAACCGCGTTTAGTCATTTAAATAAAATTTTAGACCTAAGAAACATTTCGTCTAGATACTATAAAAACCCGTACCCTTTAGGTGTTAGGCATAAAATATATAAACATTAATTGCTTAGAGCATGTAAAAACAATACCATGTAGCCATGTACCATGTAGCATACACCTACACGTCAAACAATGGCGACAATAAAAGTAAATAGCTTACCTATATGTAGCTCATTTCCGTTGCTTTTTTCACATAGATGGGCGTTTTATGGCATTACTGTGAAAGGCGATAACAATGCCTCTGTTTCATGACGTTTCTATGGGACAAACATTTAGTGATACATTCACTTCCTTATAGGTTTTAGTACATATATATCTATCGCATACTACATTATTTATATAACACAGTGATTGGTAATTGTCATTCTTTGAATAGTTTCTTACTTTATTGATTTGTTTTTTCAATTTGCACATTCCGTGTCTAGATATGTTCATATACAGATAAAATAGGTATGAACTACCAAGTTTACAAATGAATCTGTGTGAAGAAATGAATTAGTGAACCCATGGAGAGACATGCTGAAGCATATGCTGACGCACTTATTGGTCCAGCTCGATCGAAGTGACACGGGCTCACAGAATACTCAACATAAAACGGTACTGAGGATATCGGAAGCCCTTAAATTGCCGCTTAAGTTAGTAAAAAGCTGACAACACAATCAATACGCGGACGGTGGCGTGGTTGTCCATGGGCGGCGGTGTTCTCTTATCATATACGAGACCTACCTGCTCCATTGTCTGCTATATTATATAAAAAAATTCTTAAAAAATTCTTTAGTTATTAAATTATTCAACTGCACGCCATTAAATCGTACCATAAAAATGTTGAAAGTCAGCAAAGCTCAACAGGGATGAAATTGAGGAAAATGCAGTTTTGTTTACGGTTCCTTTACGGCAAGATAACCGGGCGATATGTTTTACGAGCGACAGCGATATGTTTATCTTACGTAAAGTCAAATAACGTGAATGACGAATTAGGGTTGCGTTCTCCTCAACAAGAAAAATATGCTATTAAGTTTTGAGAGCTTCTAGTTAAGTGGTTTAATAGTCCATGAAGCTACCGGTTCGAATCCCATTCCGGGACAATTAAAAATTACAATTGAATGAATGATTGATTCGGTCTCTATAAAAGCTTGACAGTGGCCGGGCGAGTGTCTTAATACTACTGTGTCCGTGGGAGAGCCATGCTGAAGCATATGTGGAAGCTCTAATTGAGTCGGCTCGTCTGAAATGATACCACGGGCTTACATAATACTCAACGTGAAATGGTAGTTATGTATAAAATGGTACTTCTACTGTGTTTTGCTAAGTGAGTGAGGATCGGAGGCCCTTAAAAATACCGCTTAAGTGGCGTAAAAAAGCCGGCACCACAACTAACGCGTGAACTGTGGCGTAGTTGGTCATGGGCGGTTGTCTTACCATATACAAGAACCACGTGCTCGGTTGTCCGCTATAGATAGGTAGGTACCTACCTACCATCAAAAACAAAAAAAAATGTAAACTTTTCAATTGTAATAAATGTTAAATAAAATTATAACGAAATAAATAATATTCTAAGAGTTGAAATCTTGTTTTGCTAGATGCAATGCAACATTTCGTACCTGCAAGTTTTTTACGCAAACGCTATTGAATAAAAGGTACTGTAACTAATTTATGAATACTTATTGATATATTTTAGGTACATACCTACTATGTATGGGTATATTAAATATGTAGTCACAAGCTTCGTCTAAAATTTTGACTTATTTTTGAGACTTATTTATTATATTCACATATTGAAAATATTTTGTGTTTATAAACAGGCCAATTTATTATAATTTGTTAAAGAATATTTATATTAGGTAGGTAAATGTATTTATTTAGTACAAATTACAAAATATCTCAGAAATTATAAACCTAATTTAAGTAGTTTTTCACCTGTGGGAGAGCCATGCTGAACATAGGTGAATCGTCTCGTCTCATCCGGGTCGTCCGAAATGATACCACGGGGTCACAGAATACCTACTCAGCATGAAATAGTAGTTGTACTTGACACGGTACTTCGACTGTGTTTCGTCGAGTCAGTGAAGATATCGGGTGCCCTTAAAAATGCAGCTTAGGTGGCGTAAAAAGCCGGCAACACAATTAATGCGCGGACTGTGGCGCCGTTGCCAATGAGCGACGGTGTTCTCTTATCATATAGTAGTATAGCATACAAAAAAGTGAATAAATAATAATTAAATAAGTATTCTTCTTACGTTTTCAAGATCTTGTGAACCTATTAAAACCTCTATGGCTACGGGATGGAGTTACCTGTGTGGTTACATCTAAAGTGACAATTGACATGAGGGCGGCAATCAAAAAAGACAATGCCTGACACAGATGACTTTACAAAGCTGCATTTGTGTCAGTGTGACCAACTGTGAATAGATGGACAAAGGGAAGTCGTAAACAGACCTTCAGTTTACGAGTTGGTGACGCTGTTTCTAATCCGTTTTATGCGTTTACGGCTTACTTTGTAGATGGGAGAATTATTTTACGGTGTTTCGCATTATCTACGGCCTTTTGTGTATCTTGGCAGGAATATGTGAGACATTAAGTGTTGAACGACAAAAAATATTTAATGGGAAAAGCTCAATGCTGAAATGAAATGAAATATTTTTATTCATTACATATACAAAAATGCAGCTCCTTCCAAGCTAAGCCCACTGAGAAGAACCAGCGAAACAAACGCAGTCGGTGTAATTTTTTGGCTTCCATGAGCTACTCAAATTAAAACAAATATTTCCTTTGAGCATCTTATTCCCAAATAGTGACATCATTTTCAGAATAATTAATACTATCCTATGCTTATCACACAAACGCACCTTAACAATTTGTTTAAATTTATTTACAGAAAGATTTTTGTGGTTTTCTGGAATCCTACTGTAAAACCGTATCGCATTACCTCTAGAAGAATTACTTACTTTACTGAGCCTAATCACTGGTAAAACGACTTTAAAAACCATTAGTGTGTTTTTATATTCAAAAAAATAAAATATATATATAATATCTTTCTCTGTTGTAACTTATACCTAGTACTTCTACAGTCATGTACTTAAAGCTACTAGTAATGAGAACCAATTGAATGTGAGACACGGTGCCTCTTACGATGTAAGCTGGACATATGCAATGTTTTCCCTTCGCGCTGTTTCTTAACCTTTGAATTGATATCTGTTTGTCTCTCTCAAACATATTTACAGTGTTTATTTTTGTCTCTTTTCAGCGGTGGCCTTAGAACCGCTTGTGGAAAACTGCCATAAGCTGTTAGAATTATTCCATTACTCGTGGGAGATGATGCCCTTAGTGCTGGTCATATTGAACTATGCTGGGAACGATTTAGAAGAGGCGTCGCAGAAAATAGATGAAGGTAATTTAATTTCTTCTGCTATTACCATTAGTATCTATTGCCTACAATTAAATTAAGAAGGGGATTGACCGGCTGCCATCTTTACATATTCGGAATATTTAATAAATTTGATATAAGAATGTGATTGGCTACCTTATTTCTCTAGTCACGTTCTCCGCGTCGGAAACGGAGGCGAGGATATATGTCGCAAAGTCCACCCCGTTGAGCTTCCGACCGGCCGCTCAGGCGGCCAACGTTCCCGAGACGGCGCAAGCCGAGGTTTGACTCACAGGAGACGCCCTTGCGTTTGAGTCTCGGAACAAGCCATAGTCCGCGAGAAGCTGTAGAGGCCTTAGATAAAAAATAAAATAGTCACGTTCCTTCTTAGTTTATTTGTTTAGGTTCTACTTTTTAAAATATAAGGCTTTGCGTATCAAAATTAAGGAAAAACAAAGTTCAAGTTCAAGTTTAAAGTTCAAGTTGAATCATTCTATACGAAGATAATTAAGAGTAATAAGGGATATATCTACCAATAAAATATTACATTATTAAAATATAATTTGTTAAATATTTGCCCAGATTAGCTCTAACTAAATAAAAACCTTATAATTCAATGAAAATCTTAAAAATAATATTGTTGTCCTTGTCACCATTTAGAAAACGTATTTAAAAAGATTATGAAACATTCCAATTGTGAAAGGCATAGGCATCTCTTGTACTTAAGATACATTTAATAAAAAAAACACAACTGTGTCTCTAAGAATATAAATCAGATTTATATATTTTTTTATTATAATCTAAAAACTACAATTTACAGTATGATTTCATCTTATTATATTAGACATTGCCAGTGTCACATGATTAAACATGATCCACAGAGTAAAATTCACCACAGACTAATAAATAAAATTAAAGCTAATATGTAAACATTAATAATTATCTACGGCAAATTTATTTTCATTGAAATTATGGCATCTTTGATAAACTAAAGTTGGTCTTACTTTCCGTTGTTTATTTTATTATATTAATTTTATTTTCGGGTTTTTTTTTATTTGTCCATTACAAATATTACCATCGACTAAGTAGCATTCTAGGTTAAAGTCACTTTAACTACAACTACCTACACTTATTAATAGCTAATAATTGATTCATCATCATCATCATCAGCCCATCTAAATCCACTGCTGGACATAGGCCTCCCCCAAAGACGGCCACCTGCTGCGATCTTGAGCGATGTGGATCCAGCGGTTGCCCGCGACCTTTGTTAGATCGTCTTTCCATCGTGTGG
>DWCF01007671.1:0-10336 GCA_018230265.1 Delias oraia
GTGGCGCCCGCGCCCTGCGCCTTGCTTCAGCCCTACAGCTCATCTGCATGTGGACGCGGAAGAGGTCGCGGCTTTGCCAATATATTCTTATCAATATGTAAACTTTTAATGTGATGAAATTGTTTATATTAAAATTATAATATAACTGTTTTAAATCTGTAAAAGGTAAGCAACACATCTGTGGACCAACTCGGGCTATAGCCATAGCTATAGCATAGCGCTTTTGTATTCGTTCTATGAAGTTACTTTAACAAATTTGCAAAGCAATCCCCTTTTAAATCGCTTAATCAACAGTTACGTAAAACAATAGGAAACTGCATCGTTCATATTTCATTCGCCACATACAACATTGAAGTGCGTTTAACAAATGATCGCACTCCGTCATAGGTCAATGCAATCGCAATGAATGTCTGGTAGTCTGGGCTCGCCATTTATCAACAATCTGGTTTATGGCCGGCCATGTCCATAGAATAAAAGTAGGCTTTGATCCTTTGATCTCGACTTTTAGCGGTTTAAATAACAATAAGGAAGCCTATTTTAAGTGATTACATTGTGTGAATCCCAAATATTGTCTGCGTGTTCTTCGTAAATTACAGTTTTGTGTCTAACACTTAAAACTTGTATTTTAATATGCCAATCATTTAAAATATTACTACTAGTTATATCGCAATGAAACGATGTGGACGTTTCAAAAATTGTATTTAAAGTACATATTTTTTAATAAGCTAACTTAAAAGATTACTAGATTATTTGAAAACACTTTTCACACGTGGAAGAGCCGGCTCGTTCAGTGTTACCACGGGTTCATAGTACACTCAGCGTGAAACGGTAGTTGTACGTGAAACGATGCTTCTACAGTATTTCACTGAGTGAGTGAATCCTTACTCACTTATCTTTAATGCTGCTTAAGTGGCGTAAAAATCCGGCAACTGCCGTGGTTGTCCATGAGCAGCGGTATTCTCTTACCATATAGGAGACCCACTTGCTTCGTTGTCCGCTATATGATTTAAAAAACTTGTATAAGCTTACTGGGGGTAGCGCTATTAAAATGAAAAAAGACTATTGTATAATATCGAGACAAAAGCTGGCTGTTAATTCATGACAGCAAAATATGCTTCACACTTAAATTGTACTAATTTGTCATCAATCAATCCTTGATATCGCTCTCATATTAGGCCGGCTTTATCGTGAATTATTGATGACTGCGATTTTTCATATTTGTGACTACCCTAAAGCAATTGCGTTGCTGGCTGTTTAGCCGATAATTTTTCAAAAACAATAGTTTAAATTGGCTAAGCAAGCATTTTTATTTGATTACTTTTAAATTACTTCAATTGTTTGTAATGTAATTTTATAAGCCATTTTTGCTTTTTTATTGTATCAGAGCAGGTCTTTTATATAGTTAAAAAATACTAGCGCCCATTGGCAACCGCGCCACAGTCCACGCATTGGTTTGTGTTGTCGGCTTTTTATCTTAAGCGGCATTTTTAAGGGCCACCAAAAACCTCACTTACTCATCGAAACACAGCCCCGTTTCAAGTACAAATACCATTTCACGCTGAGTATTCTGTTAGCCCGTGCATGTTTTACGTGTTTTAAAAAGGGTCTGAAGACTATATTTGTTTAGTAGACATCATTTATTACGTAACATTTACAATGATTTGATGAACCATGCTAAAACATAATTTACTGATGGTCTACTTGAACTGGCGTGTGTTAGTGAGGATATTGTAGGCCCTTGAAATAATACCGTAAAAGTGGCGTAATATCAGGCAGTATAACCAAAGCGTAGATAATGGGACGTTTCTCCATGGCCGATGGTAATCTCTTACCATAGTGGTGCCCGTCCTACTTTGTTGTTCGCTAGACAATATAAAAAGCTTTACTAGTAATAATGTTAAAAAGGCTTGGTAAATGAATGCATTAACCATTAGCGCTAGCGCATCGCTCGCGATTCTCATAATCCGCACGTTCCCCTCCAATTTCGTTCAACTCCGTCACGGAATTTTCATAGCTTCTGCGTCGTAAATATTTTGTCCGATAAAACGTTCGTTCGACAGCCGCGAGGCGTAAGAAAATGTTAATTAACGAATCCATTGTTTTCCCGCCCGGCGGCGGCTCCAAGATGGTGTCGCTTCCGATTCCGGAGACCGGTTTCTTTATGTGCGTTTCCCTTATTTTTACACCAGACAGAGCCGGGAGAGGTATTGTGGCGCGGCTGCGGAATATAATGATTTTAATTTCCTCTAATCAAGCCTTCGGCGGGGCTTAAGAATTCTAATCATGTATACCGCAGCGGCAAAACCTGACAGAAACATCAGCACTTATTCTGATTGCGACGAGTATGGTTCTGAATAATTAATACGCCTTTATTTCGCGTTATGCTTCAACAAAACAAAGCATTGTCGCGTTAATTTATGAATTGTGATGGTTGAAATATCAACTGAATTCCTTTCGCTTTTTGATATACATCTTTAATGTGAAGTAGAGATTAGCTGTTATATTTAAGTGGAATGGTAATGAGTGGTTGCTTTATGATGGATAAGTTTGAGTGTAAATAATATGAATTAATACCCAAATCTAAAATATAATTAAACGTTGAAGACTGTATTATAATTCCTACTTATTTTAAATAGATAAGTTTATTTTGTTCATCAAATCAGAAAAAAACTACTTATAATGTGAAATTATAGCCGTCTGTTTATTCACAATCTTAATATGTAAGTAATTCCGTTTTAGTAAAATTAAACTATAATCATGTTTTTTCTATTAATATAGATCTACCACCTATATATAGATCTATACACCCGTGGGAGAGTCATGCTGAATCATATGTGGACGCAATAATTGAGCCGGCTCATCCGAAGTGATACCACATCAAAGAATACTCAACGTGAAACAGAACTTGTACTGTGTTTTGCTGAGTGAGTGAGGATATCGGAGGCCCTTAAATATGCCGCTTGAGTGGCGTAAAAAGCTGGCAGCACAACCAAAGCGCGAACTGTGGCGCGGTTGTCCATGGGCGGCGATGTTCTCTTACCATATAAGATACCCACCTGATGACCCAACAAGATTTAATTTATATAAACTCCCCACAGTTTTATCTTTTTCGACATAGTAATTAGTATGATTATTTCGTAAATAATATGGAAAACTTTCAACCTAAATAGCGAAACTACATGCGGTGAACGGCGAAAATACGATCGTTCCAATGTAAAACATGATAGCCATTATCAAAAATATCACGACTAAAGTTTAATTATATGGGGTTGAGAGAACAACCCCTTCGTTCAATTCGCACTAACGACCACATTTCGGTCGTCTAAATCACGGCCACGCCACTTGCAATTAATTTTTTGACTATTAAACGTTCCACTCAGATGGCTGTAGGCACGCCATTGCGAGAAAATGTATTCGACATTCAGAACTTTCAAATGTAAATAAATGTATTAAAAAGCTTGTTATTTTTCTTATATTTTAAATACCGAATTGCCCCGTCTTTTAGTATTAGAGATTATTTTATACTGTATAAATATATACAATTCTTTAATTTGTAGCCAAAATATAATAAATATCTACTATCTCTACAGAAGTTATTTGTTAATTAAAACTAACTTAACTCAAAGAGAAACGTAGAAACGACGTCTTTTGTTCGATAATTATTTAATAAAATTTATAATATAATAAGTCAAGTATATATTAATAAAGACATCGATATATCTAAATTAAAATATAACTAACATAATTCGTTTGTTCTTTGAAATTTTCACGAACATAAAACGAACCAGTACAAATTGAATTTTCCAATCACAATTGTAAAGTCAAATTGAAACTACAAATAATACCGGTTCCCCACTAACCGCTATGTAGAAAGAACAGAATCGCACGTGAGCTTTTGAGTCGAGGTTTGTGCGCGGTCGAACACGGCACAATTAAGACAACCCTTCGGCTCTGGTTAGCATTCAAATCACTCGGTGAACGAAGCATCACGCCGCACTCTTTACGCCGTGAAATTAAGTGCGAATACAGATCTCTTGACACGGGAATTGTCTACAGAATACAATTTATTTAACTATATAAAGATTTAAATACAATTATATGTGTATTTTGGCAAACGAACAGGTGGCTTACCTACGGTAAGCGGACCTTCGCCCATGAACACCCCAAATCCTGGAAAAGCCGCGGTTGCGTTTCCGACCTTTAAATATGTACGCTCTTTTCTTGAAGGACCCCAAGTCGTATTGGTTTGAAAATAGCCATGCTTGTTTGTTTTTTTTTTAATTACGTGATAATATGTAGTTTAATTAAAAGACTTGTATTTTACATGAAATTTCAGATAGACATTTAAATTTAAGTATAATTCGAAAAAATAATAAATACAACATTTTACGCAACTTCGACTTTATGGAACATTAGTCTATTTCTTTCAATATACTAGGCGGATTCAGAAATAGTCCCATATAAACAACAACACTTTATAATATGTATACTGTACTTTCTAGACATCTCGCATGATTAGTCGTTCGAGCATGCTAATAAATTAATCCCGAAACAAATCAACGCATTCCCGAAACACTTATAACCCTCCAATAAATAAGGCAGCAATAAAATGCTTAAAAACGATTACAGATCAATGAAGCGCACCTTCCCTCTCGAGACGCAAATAAAACCCAAGTACACACTTCAAATATGCTTTTCTTAATCGTCCTCATAAAACAAAGATCACCGCGATCTCCCTCGAAAATATAAAATCACCCCAACTGCTCATATTGCGTCTATTGATGCGGGTTTTTTTTTCTCTCAAAATTGTTTCCAAACGGAACCCTCGAATCGATATTGTTTATACAGGAAGTTAACAAAACGCAATTGCAAGTACAATGCTAATTTCAACCATTCCGCGCACTCCTATATCGGCTTCTCTAAACGACCATTGATTTTACATAATTATTTCTCTATACAATTACTTTATTCAAACATGAATGTGCTACGAACTGGCTACTCTACACCGTACTACATATTAATAGAGTATCATTTTAAACTTAATATTTTGTATACCTTATATAATTATATTAGTCACACATTTATTATGAAAATTGTATTTGGTGTACGGAAAATCCTTTTTAACGATTTTATAAAGAATTATGTATGTGGCAAGCAGGAGCTCAAAAACAACCAAAATATTTTAAATTAATTTAATTAAATAAAGAAATACAAAAAATACAAATTTAAACTAAAGATAAATGATCATTTTCGAAGTTGGAAATATAGTAATTCCTAATTAACATGAAATCTAAAGATATGTGGTAATGGGGTGTAATTGCTTAAACAAAGTTCTGCATAGTAGCTGTGTCTAACAAACAAAAGAAATTTATTATATATTGAAATATTTGTATTTTTCTTAAATAAAAAAATGGAGAAGAATTCTACGTATTTCTAGGAAAATTAAGTTAGAATTCTGTTTAAGATTTGAAGTTTGAAATTAAAGTTGAATTTTATTTAGAATTGGATATACTAGTTAAGTTCAAATTATACGAAAGATTTTTATAAAAATAAACAATTTACGACAGCCAAACTAAACATATAATATATTATATTTTGAAAGCCTCGTAACTAAGTGGTTTAAGAGGTCAACCATGAAACGAGAGGTATCGGGTTCGAATCCTGGTCAGGACAATTATAAATTAAATTATAATTTTATTCATTATATTTATTCGTTCTCTGGAAGGGCTTGACAGTGGCCGGCCAAACGTCTTAATACTGTCACACCCGTGGTAAAGCCATACTGACGCAATATACCGGCTCGTCCGAAGTGATACCACAAGCTCACAGAATACTCAGCGTGAAATAGTTGTTCTACGAAACGGTGCCTGTACGGTGCTTCGCTGAGTGAGTGAGGTGATCGGATGCCCTAAAAAATGCCGCATAAGTGGCGTAAAAAGCCGGCAACACAACCAGTGCGTGGATTGTGTGATTGTGGACTGTCCTCTTTACTATAAAAAATCTTTAAAACCCTGCGTTGACAAAATTAAAAAGGAAATAAAAAAAATAACTAGATAAAAAACTTTAATTACTTTATTCTGTACAAAGTTTAGCTTATCAAGCTAGTCCTAGATAATACTTTGTGATATATATAATATCACAAAGTAAATTATAATGTCTCTCAGTATCATTAGGTATATAACTTGAATTGGCTTAAAAACCTTCCGGCGGATATGTCATTGTAATTTACCGGGGGATGACGAACGACGCCTGGAGCACCTCGCGATTATAGCTAAAGCCATTTTAATCTTAACTTAGTTAAAAATCTTGCGTCCGACATTAGCATTAATCACTCCTGACAACCTCTGTTATGGATATGCTACAATGGCTGCGTCTAACGTGATTTGTTTTTGATAATAAATTAAGGAATAATTAGATACAGTATATGAAAGTCCCGGTTAATTTGCGACGCTTAAAGAAAGATGGCATTCTTTTATAGTGTACTACAATATATATTTCTCTTCATTTTTATGTAAATTGTGGCAAACAAGCAGGTTCATTTAGGATCGGTCCTCCGTCACACACACGCTACACCCGTAGTCCCTGCAGCACCGTGGGTGCTTTGCCAAACTTTAAGGTACGCTCTTTTCTTGAAGGTACCCAAGTCGTATTCGTAGAGTTGTAAGTTTTTAAAACTTGAATCTTAAATCCGTTCGAGATCTTTTTTTATATTGTTAGTTGATTATACATACTATAAATATATAAAGATAGCAAATGAATTATGATTCTTAATACACAGCCGCTTACCCGCAAATCAATTTTGTATTTGAAATTAGACTGAATGGATCTACACAGTAAATTACCATTACAATATTAATTTCTCAAAAACAAAGGAAAATACCTTCATCAAGGATAAAATCTAAAGCTTAATTGAATGTCGACATTGAGAGATTTCAATTCAATTACTAAACCATATTTAACGAAATCCAATCCCCTTTTCCCTTGAGAAATAATATTATTTATTCACAAAAAATAATACAAAACGCGGCTACGAAATGCGCGCTGTTGGTTTAGCTGAGATCAGTCGATGTAAAAGTTGGCGGCTGAGAGGCAGGAAGAAAACTTGGATAAGCGAAACCCTCTAAAAATGATTGATGCCCGAGCTGGCGGGGTGATCGCTCACCAACGTCGGGACTAAGCATTTTAATACGAATAAACGTCGAACAGCCAATTTCAAAATGAACATCATTAACGCAACTTCCATTCATTGCACCGCATTGCACAAACCCGCGTCGAATTTCCTTTGTATTAACATTACTCGCATCAAATTTCACGTTGTATCGGAAGTATTGGACGATTGTTTGAAGACACGTTATAAAAGCGTTTAGCCTGGAAGCTACTTATTTGTATGTCTTTGTTTAATATAACAATTAGTTAGACAATGCGAGTGCTGAGACGGTGTTATCTTCGATGATGGGTGCACAATGTTGCCCACGACAATGTATGCACTATATCTTTATGCCTTTTGAAGGCCGATGCACTCGCTTGTTGAATCGGACCAGTATCGTAGGTTTTAGGTTATAGAATAATTCATTTACAGGTATATTAAACATTTTATATTCTTAACGAAAAACGGTATTAGAAAAAACATGAGATAACTACAACTATAAAAGTATTTTTGGCAGAATTGAATTTGTATTTTGTATTTTATAATTGATTTGTATTCAATACTGATACAACTAGATTGTTCTAATGAATACAATATCTGAGTGATACAATTATTGTCAGCATTTGATGTATGTATTAACTACATATAGGCTTTTAATTATATAAACAAAATAGAAAACAGTTATACATCTGCTATGTATTTTATGTATGAAATCGAAAAATACCAATTTATTGATTTATTTTGTTTTTATTTATACACTAAAAACTAACAAAAAATATTTTAACAACGTTGTAAAAATTTACAGTTTGATTTGAATATAACTGTCAAAAGGCAGGTTTCATCTGAAATTTTATTATTCTATGAACATACCGTCGAGACACTAAGGGCGCCGCTTTGTGCTAGCTTGTCTCTGTTTCCCGGCGTCGGTCGAGAAACTCAACATGATATTTCCTGTCAGACCCACAAATTCTAATATATTATTAATATAATAATAAAAGTCCGGTAATGCATACGTGGCTCTGCTGGAGCTAAGGGTGTCCATTTATTCTAGACAAGACTCCAGCTCCTTTACTTCCACATTAAAAGTCTGAAGGCTTATTCAATTCGATAAATTCCTTTTTTAAAGATAATATTTGATACTATTGCATGTATTAATGATAATGTCTAATTTATTAATGTTAAAATTTTCCATATAAAACATATTGTGTACAGAAATATTTATTATAAAAACCAAAGAGATTCGTGATTTACACTCTAGACCCACAGAGCACACATTTTCAGCTCTGTGGTTAAACAATTCGTTTCACACAACCACTGACGCGTGAGTGAGCTGCAGGCAAGCGTGAGCCTGTCGCCGCACCTGTGAGTGTAAATCGCTTAAATAGCTTAAATAGCTAATTGTCTGTACAGATGCCACAGGTAAACACCCCCAACCACAAACGTACCAGAGAGTAACGAATGCTAATTCTAATTTGATTGATACCCGCCAACGTCACGTGATTTTTTACGCCTTTATGCAAAATTTAATTTTAGAAAGTTTATTTTATGTTTATTTAATTTGATTATTTAATACAAATATTACTTCTATTTATATTATTTATTTGTTATTTTCACATAATTTTATTGTATTTTTTACTATTAAAAGAATATGTTTAACATTTTTTCTATGTATCTAGGGCATCTAGGTCTCAGGGGAACAAATGACAGTTTTGGTGCTAACACAACACAAAGAACGCATCATGTTTTATATTATTTTCTAAAACTGTGTATTTTATTGGTTATATGTGTAAATTTGTTGGAGTTTTAACCCTATCAAAGTACTTAATATAACTCAAAAAATCCACCTTGCTACTTGTAACGAAATGAAATTAGGCTTAGAGCTAAAACCTACAGACGTAAAACCCTTTTAAACACATTACAGGTTCATTAAGATGCCAACTTTGAATAGGTTTTAAAGTAATAATTTATAAAAGCATATTATGTATATATTATTTGTTAAACTAATTACCATATCCATGTTTAAATAAGACTCGTAGCTCAAACTACGCACTCTAGTCGGTTAATCGTCAATCGCGTACTAGATTATTCGACATGGCTTGATTTAATTCCATGTTATTTATTATGCGAAGCTTTCATGCCAATTTAACGTTCCGCGATCTACTCCACATTTGACTACGTCATTAACGTAAATGTTAATTATGGGTAACGTAGTTAATGATTGCATTAACTGTCATACATATTGATGTATGACAGTTATTTGTGTATTAACTGTGACTGTGCTACATATATAAGTTCAAATAAATACAATTATTTGTATTTTCGTTTATACTATACTATATAAATATAATGTCATGACAAAAACTTTAAAAATACCAGGCTCCGAAGGTATACATGGAGGTCCGAAGGGGAGGACTATGTCCAGCTTTGGACGTCCAACGGCTGAAATGATGATGATATATAATATACTATTACTAATATAGGTACAAACCAAAAGGTGCCTCATTGGAGAAACTGGCTGTGCAGTTTTTTGCCGTTTTTTCTGCACAAGCGCTTTGGAGACGGTGTAAACTTAATTATATATTTTTTTTGACATCAACTGTTGTAATTAGATTACAAAAATTATCAATTATTAAATACTATTATAAATAAATTATTTATAACTTATTGTTATAAACATACTGAAAAAAATAACGTATTAAAATGTCCTTTCAGTAGTGGAAAGTTTTCGTTGCCCACCGTTTTCATAAAAGAAGATTAAACATTAGTTTTAATAAACAAATTCAATTGATATAATCTATATCCGAAAAAGGGAATTATAGACACATTTACGACGCCTTTACAAGATACTTCAAAAGCGATAAATTTAAATCTACATACGAGTAATGTCAGTGATCTTTATGGCTATTTCCACGCTTTGTGTAGCAAGGGGAGATGTTTAGTTGAATGAAAACACCACTAAAAATCATTTTTATTATTATTTTAATTCTTATAAATATATATAAAAAATCTTTGACGAACTTATTTGTAGACACTTTCATACTAATTTTAAAGTAAAATTTTATTTATTCTTTTATTATTACTGAGTAACTTAAGTAGAGATATTTAAAGTATAATCCATACTTATATGACCTAAAAATAAGAAGCCTATATGTTAATGCTTTTTAGGTTAAGGTCTTTCAGAGAAGTCTG
>DWCF01007672.1:0-10327 GCA_018230265.1 Delias oraia
TGTTAACATTTCCTCAATCAATCTACGAGCCGGCGATCCGAAAGAAGTATTTATAAAACAAATTACATGTCGAGTATAGCTCGTAATATATTCCACACGACTGAGGACAGGGGAAATCGAATGAAAGGATGACATAAACATTACTGACGTTACACTGAATCAACGACATACGTTACTTCTATCACTAAAATATTACTTGAGATCTTAACAATATTATTTTCACGCGTCTATGTTCCATGCTTATATGATTACATATAATATTTTTGAAGATCATCATGCGAAAATAAATAACATATTCTGAATCATATCTTATCATAACAACCATTTTTGCAATGAACTTTGTTTGCTTTGAATTTTGTGTAAAATTACAAAATACATAGATTTTTAAATATATGACGACATAAATAAAAACCTCATGGCTGAAAATTTTTATAAGTTACCGTGTTGCTACGGGTATCAGGTTCGATTGACGGTAAGAATTAAATTGTAATTGATTGATGGTAGCTTGGTAAGAATCTTAACGCTGTTTCTTCCATAACAAAGCTATGCTGAAGCTTATACTTTCTAATTGAGGCGTAATATTTGTAATGTGCTGCTGAGGGAAGGTATCGTTAACCGCTTAAGCGGCGTGTGGCAAACAAATCCGACAACACAAACGACACGACGACAACCTCACTATTAGAGGACCTTTCTATCCCATATTAGAACATATAATAATAATAAAAAATATATTAGTCGCATTTCTTTATAAACCTATTCAATATGACAACTTTTTTTAATGAGTAAGCGGACAACAGAGTAGGTGAGCCTCCTGTATAGTAAAAAAAACACCGGCACCCATGAACAACTGCGCCACATCCGCGTGTTGATTGCGTTGCCGTATTTTTACGCCGCTTAAGCGGCACTTTAAGGGCCTCCGATATCCTTACTCACTGAGAAATACAGTGCAAGTAACGTTTGACGCTGAGCATTCTGTGATAACTTACAATGTTATTGTAAAGTAAGAAAACACTAAAGACGTCACTAGTCATGCATTGACTATACGAAAGTTTAGTTTAAGCATCGACTGAATTTAATTGTACTCATACTTTTATATGATCTGTGAATTTCATTCAGGACCTGCTGTTATGTCGAGAATTGAATAAAATTCCAATCACTTACCTTGAAGTAATTCATTGGTTGCCATTTTTGGCAGAAAATATACGATATACAATAAAACTTTTATATTAAATACGTTTTCTTTTTGAATGTCTGAATGTTATACGGATTCGTATGATAATAAAATGTTGTATTTCTGTAAGCATAAATTTTTTGGGTCGACGTTTTTATAATATCATTTGTGTTTTCATAATAGTAAAAATATTTGCATAATTGTAGGTTTAATGGTTTATTACATTTCTCCTATATGAAATATTAAAAATGTTATTTTTAAAATATGATTAAATTACTACACATTCGCACTTAGAATACTAAAAAACAAAAACAAAAAAAAAATTATAACAAAAATATAAAACTAAAACAGTAATACATAATAAAATATAAAATTAAACACTAATATAACTGTTCAAATTTTTTTCATTTTTTTTTAAAGATACATTGAGATCAATATTTTTCATAGAAATCGAAGAAATTGAAATGGTAGTTACCTACAAATAGTTACTTTTTATTGCATTTTGTTGCTTAACTGAAGAACGTGACTGATTTAGTTCTCCTTAAAGTACTGTTGAACGATAATTAAGTTCGACAGTAAATGAAATTAGTATAAGTCAATTTCAAAATCACAAAGTGTTATAGTGAAATATGTAGGTAGATGGATATTAAAATTAATATGAAGTTTTCCGGATTGGCTGCGAATGCAATGAATATGTATGACTCCATTATAGAATCCCGAATCATTCCGCATCACTACAGCCCCAGTATGTGCATGAAAATAAAATACGAATTAAAAACGATCAATTTTAATGATTATTTTAAATTGTTCTAGAAATCTTTGCATATGTATGAATATAAATTGAACATAATTATATAAAGCCTTCATACTATTTTATGTATTTTTATACACATAAAATAATTTTATTTTGAGATAAAAGTTGATGTACAGAAGAACCTGTATCATTGTTAATTTTGTAAATGTTGTTGGCATTAGTTTAGATAGTACAATAATATATAATTGCGCAGTTTTAATTACCACGTTTAGCTTTCATAAAGACTGCAATAGGAAAATGGAAAATCATAGTTTCCAAAGTTTTCTCGCTTTGTTTCGCCCCGAGAATCAGAAATGAACTCGTTTAACTAACGAAATGCTAATTACAAGTAGAGGTTCTATCAAGCTCGTTATGAAGTAGAAATTTCTAGAGTTTCAATTAACCGTTCCTTCGCTCTTAAGGACCTTGAAGTCTTCCAGCAATGGTATTGTAGAGCACTTTGCTGCCTCTCAACATTCGTTCACATCTAACGCTACGTACACATTATTTCCAATGTAAACACAGTTGAGTCTTGCTCAAGTGACCATTCGAACAAATAGAAAATAATTGAAGGTGTGAATTACAAAAGTGTATTTTATGTAATTTATTGTATTTTCTAAGGCATTTGATTAAAAATAACTGTGTATATTCCAGTAAGTTATTGAGTAAATATATGTAATGGAATGGACTGGGTCAGTTCCGTTAATATGTTACTACCGACAGTGGCTGATAAGGAAAAACGTATAAATAGGGGATTGTGTGTACATTCGAAGGATCGGAAAAGGGTGGGAGGAGGCCCATGCCTTAATGTCGCCCAAACAGGTACTGGAACGCCATATGTGGGAAAATCAATTTCCTTTCCAGAGTTTCTGGTACGAATCATTCAAAGTAACTCAAACAATTTCAAAGAAATAGCGGTGTTACTGTGTGTATCATGTTAGATTTAAGTCATTTAATTTAAATTTGACTACTTGATATTACGTCATATAAATCCTATTTTTATAATCACAACAATTGCTGTATATTACAACTGATAACTTTGATTTCTCTGTGACACGGTCAAAGAGGTTTACAGGGAATAAGAAAAAAGCGTAGGGAAGAATTGAAAGGGAGAAATAAAAAATTCACAGAAACATGGAGGTCGGAGTTTTTCCTGTCACCGGGCACAAACAATGCTCTATTGTTCCTCTCTACTACGCCCGCCCCCGCCCTACGGCGCGGAACTGCTGAGGAAACGAGCGTCTTTTGTTTCCATACCTTCCCAGACCTTAGCGGAAACGGGAACTTTGAACCCGCGGTCACCTGAGAGATTATGACGCGGCCGGCAATCATCGTTACTACATTTACACACTACATGGCCTCATAACATCCCATTTCTAGTCCATTATTACGCCCCTGGGATGTTCTATTCGTATATTTAACATGCCATTCGGAACATAATCACAAGAGCTTTTGATGAATAGCTGTTTTAACAATTATGACTGTGTCATTTACCAAATGTTCTTTTTATTAACGGTATTTATACCTTTATTATAGCTTGTATTAATTCGTACAGTTACCTAAGTGATCATCAGAAACAATCCTATATGACCATATAAAAATTACCATTCATGCTGCTTTCAATATTAATAAAACAGAACAATTATAGAAATATTGTTTTAAATGTAACTGCAGCATGTATAAGTTGAATTCTCAACCTTACACATAAGCTCATTAGACGTGTCAACAGCTGGCTGTGGGCGCACTCGACTCGATTAAATCCTACGGGACCGCATTAACACATACAAATTACTTGAGACAAACGTAATGACTTGCGAACCTTTGAGAAAAGTAGGTAGGACAGGTTGCATCACTCAATCCTTTTCTTTTTATACTATTCTAATACAATTTGTATTAAATTAGAGATGTTTTGATTGTTTATATTTACTTAAGGTTAATTTAGTCCTTGATGAGCAATATATATATAATTTATTTATATTATTCATGCCTATAGCTTTTAAACTTATTTTAAGAATAAATTATTCCTTATTTAATAGACTATACTATATGCTGATTTTTCAAGAAGTTTATATGTTTTTAATTTTTTAATACGGCAATTACAAATAATTAAGACATATTTTTTTAATAAAGATCTTAGATTTTTAAGATCAAATAATATTTGACTAAAAATTTGTTATAGAATACGAGTTATAGAAATTTTGATGTATCATAAATATAAAGAAGTAATGTAAAACAGATATCACTTGCAACTAAAAGATGTTTTACAAGATATTTTTTGGTGTAATAAGAAAGAAAAATCTACATTTCTATCTTTATATTTTACTAATTATGGTTTGAGATCGAAGAATAATACATATATTAATATTTTTTGTACTTTCTATAATGAAGAGAATTTATTTAACCCGCCTTTTATGCCGAGTAATTGTTTTGTCCTAAAATAACAGAAAGAAAAACAATGTTAGAAGGTAAAGTAAGACATCAGTTAGAATAAGACTTGATACCTATCATGTATCCTCTAGAAGAGTAACAATTTTAATGATAATTTTTGAGTTATATTTCGTGGATCAAAGATGAAACCGAAAGCTTTAGTAGATAAACATTTAGTTTTAATTGCATTGTTATAACTTAATACACAATTACTATTTATAAAGCTTTATAAATTCGCTATTTCTATATAAATTGCAAATTGTAACAAATTTAAACAGGGAATTTGTATTGAAAACTGCAATATGTTCCAGAAATACAATTGCCAAATTCTTAAGATGTCTGAAATGACGAGTAGAATTATTTATAACGATATATTTTCTGAGATTTATGACAGTAAAATATTGATATAAAATGATATAATAAAATACCTGTTTTAGACACGGTTATGTCATTACATTTATTTACCATAACACAAAAACTAAAAGAAAAACTAATAGGATAGTAATTAATAAACATTATTTTTTAGTTTAAACTGACATAATATTTCTCAATAATTTCAGTCTCTCTCAAAACGCAATGGATTTTTTTCAGCTCTAAGTTATTATAAGTTTACAAGCGATTTAAACTCGTATGCCGATACTCCAAGTTACATAAACTATTTTGTTGCTTTTAGTAAAAATCCTGTCACACTGACTTAAAAGTTTTTAGAGTCGCTTTATTAAGTATTATATTTACCTCTTTTTTATTTTATAGCGAACAACGGAGCAGGTGGGTCTCCTAGAACCTTTTGGAAGAGGACACCGTCGCCCATAAACAACCGCGCCACAGTCCGCGCATTGGTTGTGTTGCCGGCTTTTTACGCCACTTAAGCGACACTTTTAAGAGACTCCAATATCCTAACTCACTCTGCGAAACACATTACTAGTACCGTTTCACGCGGATTAGTCTGTGAGCCCGTGGTATCACTTCGGATCAGCTGCCCCAATTAGTACATCAGCATGTCTTTCCCACGCGTTATATGTGATTCAGTTTGGCTGAATATATTCGACAATATCACTAGAAAAATCCAAATAGATTATTTGAGTAGAATCAAATAAATTATATTAAATATGCTATTCAAGTTGAAAACCCGACTGATAACACGCTTTAAAATAATACTCGACAAACTTAGTCTGTATCCTTTATCGTCATCATCATCATTTCAGCCGTAGGACGTCCACAGCTAGACATAGACATTCCTTGGACCTCCATGCATACCTTTCGGAGGCCTGTTTCTCTTACAATAACTGAATTATATTAAGATTTACATGCATACAATATTTAAAATGACAATAGACTTATACAGCTCACATCCCTTAGGACATGTTTGATAAGGCCCTTGTGAAGGCGTGATTAAATTGTACACAGCGTCGCCTTTCTCGCCTCTGTTTGCCCTTCTCCTCGTTAAACTATCTAAAGAGCCTCCGACTCCGAAACGAAAAGGAAACATAACGATGTCGTCTCAAATATTTGATGCTTTCTTGATATAGGTATATATATGCAAACAAAAATCCTTTTAAATTTTATAACGATCGTGTCATAATAAATATATGTTGCTTTCAAACTATCATTTAACATGAGACAGAAATAACTTGCGTCATAAAAAACCCAACTTATTTTATTTAAAAATTCCTTATATTTGTATAATATTTATATATATTATATTTTTATAATTCATAGCTAAATGTCATTTATTATACACACGATAAAACAATATGGAATTGAAAAAATCTAGGCATGAAAATACTAAGATTATCATAAATTAAGGTTTTTAAAAACGTTAGAGAATTGAGATTGACCACAGTGTTATCTTAAATTAGTAAATAACTCAACGCAAGGCAGAAGTAGGACAAGAAAAAAGTTAATTGCTCTTATTCTTCGAAATACTTACAGATGAGGGCTAGGTAGAAAATAGTTTCCATTGTACACCTGTAAGAAAATAAAATATATTTAATCTTTGTCATAATTGTTGAATAAAACAGCGTTTTAATTAAAAATACTAGATTAATAGATGTATACAGCAGCCACATTCATTTATTGTGCGTCATAGAGGTATTGGGTTTCGAATCCCGGTCCGGACAATTTAATTTTTAACTTATTTGATCTCTGGAAGGGCGCGACAGTGGCCAGGCGCGTGTCTTAATAATGTAGCACCCCTGGGAGAGCCATCTTGAAGCATATGCGGACGCATTA
Organism: Delias oraia; assembly: GCA_018230265.1. Taxonomy (NCBI): domain Eukaryota; kingdom Metazoa; phylum Arthropoda; class Insecta; order Lepidoptera; family Pieridae; genus Delias; species Delias oraia. Next base: position 6,624 of record DWCF01007672.1, read on the forward strand.
ATTGGGCCGGCTCGTCCGAAGTGATACCACGGGCTCACAGAATACTCAGCGTGAAATGGTAGTTTTACTTGAAACGGTGATTCTACTGTTTCGCTGAGTGAGAAAAGATGTCGAAGGCTTTTAAAAAGCTGGCAACAAAACCAAGGTGTCGACTATCACGCGGTTGTCTATGGGCGGCGGTATTATCCTACCACATAGGAGACCCACCTGTTCCGTTGTCCATAACTTTTTTAAGGTATAACGGATATGGCATAACAAACTTTAAAAAAAATATTATGCTAGATAAGTTTGTATTAATTTAATCAAAACATTCATTGTCTTTCAATCTGTACAAATGTAGTCATAGTTAATTATTTTCACATTATTTCCGATTAACAAAACAGTAAAGTTTAAAACAGTAGACTAACGGATGATTTCGTTATTTCACATATCTTAATATAGGTTACAACAGGCTTATACTATTTAAGGATTAGTGGAAGCGATCGATAGGCTTTTCGGTGTATAGGCGCCCTCAATGGCTACGGCTCGGCGGCTACGGTTGCTACGAGTTACGTATTACGTAGCGCCGCTACATGCTGGGTCCGATACGAAAATAACACTGCATTAATGTAATATACTTCATTTAATTTATTAAGTGGGGAAATTAATGGGTAGATCATTATTGGATAAAATATGTCTGAAGAAAAGTAATCTTGACTAGACAAGGATATTTTGATAATAATATGGATACTTACTTACTTGACTAAATTTTAATAGTTGTGCTGTATTATAAATTCAAATAGATCCCATAAGGAGCAATTTTGCAAGTCAATTTATAATTATTAATAAAGCCATCATTGGTTCGAAATATATACCTCTACGAGAAGAAAAAACTCATAGGGTTTAACTTTTTTATCTCAAAATTTACAAAAGATGGTTTATTTATAAGCTATTGGCTAGTTGAAAAGGTACCAGATGGGACATGTGTAGAAGTTTCCATGCATCTTTGTCTTCTATATATTGGTTAATGTTATAATAAGCTTTCATAATTAAAGTACTTTATAAGATTCTTGAATTTACTTTCTGTAAGTTCAGTTATCTCTTTAGAGTTTTTATTAAAAAAGCGAACACAGTTTAGTATTAAAATTATGGTGGTCGCTATTTAATTTTTTTTTATTATGATTCTTGCGCAAATATATTATTTTTTCGTAAATTTATCGCGATATTAAGGTTTATTGTAAGAGATATATAAATTTTAATAAGTATAAAACACATTTCACAATTAAATCTCATCTTTAAATGAGGAGGTCCTCATATTTAGATACCTTAGATAAGTAAGAACAAACGTTTAAACTGAGTTATGGAGAAAGAGGTTTAGAAACCACCAGTTTAAATGAAAATCAAAAAGTAATAAATTTTATTTTATAAAATAGTTTTAAAATGAATAAACATCTATATTTTTTTAAAAAAAATATTCAATAGTCAAGTTAGTCTTGGCGCGAATACAATTGTAACAATCCGTACTAATTATAAAGTATTTGTTAAAACTTGCACGGGTGGTACTATTTTTGTAATATAATAAGCCGAATACACATATTTAATTAAAAAGTTAATGCAATATTTTTAAATATTTCAAAATGCTACAATTGTATCGAAGTGTAAGTTTTTACTATTCATGCGTCAAATTATGTCAGATGCGTCAAAACTTTATAATATTATAAGAGTGCCTTATAAAGAGTTTTATGCTAGCTGAGTGGTGTGCTTTTAATTCATTATTATTTAAAGTAAGTAGTTTATTAATTTTGTTCAACTCACCAACTTTAGTAAAGTTTTGCGTCAGGTGCGTACATTGTAATATTAATTAGTACAACACTACCCACTACACACTGACCGTTTAAAGTTCTAACGCGTCAAAGTACGAGAGCAACATCGCTCAAGTAAGGGGTAGGCTTGGAGGCTGCGTCCGAGGCGAGAGCAGAGCATGAAACATCGCGAGCGACTGAGCCGAATACATCCAGCCTCCCGCGCTCGCCTACCTATTTTATATATCGGCTTTATATACCGATTTATATATTTACCCGCACTCATACATATTTAACTTTTTTCCCATTTCACGTCGTTTTTCGCGTATGTGAGCGCAGGACGCTGTAGACTCGGCCATGTGTGCGTTCCCGCCATTCGAACCGAACCAAACCATCTCTCCGCTCCTATTTACGTATTTTTAGAAAGGGCAAAGCTTTTATACCTTTCTTTTCTACTGTTAGCTCTAGTTCAACTCGCCTCAAACTGGGAGGATAATTATTCATGATTCTGGATTACAGTCTGAGCCTTTTGTAAAACAACCTTACGTATTTACGATCACTGCTGTTTGATAATCAGTGATTAATGATACGCAAAGTAATAATTTGTTAAGCGTTCAACTGAACGTTTTAAATTAGAAATTGGTAATCACAAGAAGTGTGAAACTTTTATAATAGATAAAATAATTTAAAACAACTAAGAAATGGCGCTCATACGTGATGTTTTATGTCAAATTACTGAGATTGAATTAAATGACCAAACTGTAATTTTGATCACATTGTTTACAAATAATATAGTTAAACTAAAAAATTTGATATAATATTTTTAAAATAAAAACATTGAGATTTGAACGAAATTGCTTCTATAAATGGTTTTAAAAATTTGCACGAGCACAATATATCGCGGTCAACTTTTCACCCGGCCATGCCGACTTTTTGGCATAAGCGCAAAAATGGCGTAAGTGCACAAACAGCTGATATTGCGGTTAGATAATGCAATTTATGTTTAGCATTCGCGGCCCAATAGCGACATGTCATTTCCAATTTACGACACGACACGGTATATGTTCACTCGCATCTATTACTGTTTATTGCTCTCGCACAGCTGATAATCGATTACCGATACTATATTCAATGAATTTTTACGACGCATATATTTCATACCGTGTTATTTATTGAGTACACGGTGATTTCCTTCCGTTTTAGCGATATATTATCAGTTTTTTTTATTTATTTCTTGTGGCTTGGCCTACAAGACTATTACTATCGTTTTCACGCAGGTGTTTCCATATAGGTACAATAAATAAAAAATCTAACGTCAAATCAACACATTAATATTGATTTAACATTTATTAGCTACATTTTTTAGTTTTTATATATATAAAATGATATTTTAATAATCATTGTAATATTGTGTAAAAGAAAGACGTTAATTATGTTACTAAAAAAACCTTTATTCATATTACAAAAAGACATTTAAAATAACTCAAAATTAAAGGAAAACTAGGAGGTTTTTCTTTACATATATAATTATATATATTATATCTATATATAAAAATTGATATAACTTTTGTGATTTGTTTTATAATTATATGGGCTTAATAAAAACAACTTGTTTATGGAAAATCTCGTAATATTTATGTTCTACAGATAATATAAAAAATTGTATTTCTTAATTTTAATTTTGCCGCGCTTCGCGCTGTCATAGTCTATGAACGAAATATCATATAGTTTAGTTTGTTGTTTGTTTCGAAATTAATTGTGATAAAGAGTGAAATAAACATAATATGTTAAAATAAATATTAAAATTATTAAAAAGAATTGTAAAAGAAGAAACATTAATTTCTACATGTGTGTAGCTCAGATATGTAAGATATTTCAATATATTTAAAAAATACTTTGTTCACAGACCAACTACAAGTTGAT
>DWCF01007673.1:0-10326 GCA_018230265.1 Delias oraia
TGTTTTGCCTTAATCACCACGCTTGGCAGGCGGGTTGGTGATCGCAGAACATCTGCTGTACTCGGAAGGGCGCTGCTACCCATCCGGTGAAGTGTCCTTTAGTCGCCTGTTACGACATACCCTTAGGAAGACTGGGAGTAGTACTATTCTGATCCGGTAACCACACGGTGCACTGTTATTACGTAATAATAGTAACTTCAAAATATTACACGATTCGCGTAAAATCCATGTGCCCTTTTCTCGTTTGCTCATATCTCATAATATGAACCGTATCTGCTTAATTAGGTATTTTCCGGCCAGTATAAATATTTTATTATAATTATGATAATTGGAGCTTTTTTAAGATTAAAAATTATTTTTTTAAGACATTGTACTGATCGGCTTTTTATTCAAAAATAATTGTTAAAGTAAATTTTGTTATTGTCTTATCAGCTCATTGTTAAATTTCTAAGATATGTGTTAATTTTAGCACCGAATATGTCACTGTAAATCTTAGTTACAATTCATTAAATTCATATTCTTTCACAATTTTTTCGACGGACATGACACTTTTTTATTGTATATTTCGGTCTATTTCAAAATATCTTTATATTTTATTATTTATATATAATGAATAAGCTATATTATTGTAAAGTTTCATGAAAGTCCAATGAGTAGATTTTGCGTGAAAGAGTAACAAACATCCTATGATTACTTTTGCGTTTGTAATATTAGTAAGATAAAAATGTCAACTGAAACATATGATATTGTTTATTATTGACGTCAGTTACAGTTATAAGCTTTTAGGCATTTTGTGCCGCGTACCACCAGTCTGTGGAATCAGCCCCTTGCCGAGGTATTTCCAAACCAATTCCACTTGGAATTTGGAGACCTTAAAAAAAAGAGCGTACCTATCTTTACATTAAAGACAGATAACGCCCTCGCGGCCTTGCCAAGGCTAGAAGTAACCATGGGCGGAGGACAGCTAATCCTAATTGAGCCTCCTGCTCGTTTTTTTTCACCACCGTTTCCAAATAATGTTGGTGCTAGATATTGAGAAGTAGTTATGATACGGTTGGTGCTAGCCGCTATTTTGCCTAAATCTAATTATGAGAAATAGATGATCCCAAAACAAGGAGACACAATCTTACCTGGGTCATTGAGGGTGATCAGAATGTAATTTTCTATTTCCGACGACATCGACTTCAGGATCGATTTGAATAATTCATGCGTTTTCATATTGACTTGTGCAATTTCACGCCACATCGAATCTGTGTTGTCGATCACAAATGTCAGGCTCCTTTTTAATTTCTCACTGAAGACATTGTGCGACGACAGAATTATAAGCAACGTAATTAATTTAATTAAAATCGCCATTAAGATGCGACTGTTCCCTCCGGACTAGTTTGATGTTTGCCGAATAATATCAATTTATATAATTGTGCATTTATTTTATCAGAAATGGAAATGCGGTAGACATTGTGGTCTGTGCCTACCCATTGGACAGCTAGGCGTGGTAACATGTGAAGGAGGGATTCAAGGCCACACATGCTTCGTCCACGTGCGATTTTCTATGATATACCGGCCAACGAAGCAAGCTGGTCTCTTCTATGGTACAAAAGCACCGCCGCACCGCCCCAAGACAACCATGCTAGTCTCCGCGCCTTGGATGCCTTTTTTACGCCGCTTAAGTGGCATTTTTAAGGCCTACGATATCACTACTCAATCACTCAGCGAAACACTGTACAAATACCGTTTCACGCTGAGTATTTTGTGAGCCCGTGATATCACTTCAGACAAGCCGACCGAATTCGGCTCTCCCACAGATGCAGATTTTTCAAAAGATGTACTGGTATAATAACTTCAAAATATTACGCAATTCGCGTAAAACCCATTTGCCCTTTTCTAGTTTGCTCATAGCTCATAATATGGAGCGAATTTAATTAGGTATTTTCCGGCCAACATAAATATTTTATTATAATTATGATAATTGTAGCTTTCTTGGTAGATTCATTTATTTTTAGGCATTGTGCAGATCGGCTTTTTATTAAAAAATATTTGTCAAAGATAATTTTGTTAGTGTCAATCTAGCCAATTGTTAAATATCTAACCTGTATGTTAATACCACACCGGATATGTCACTAAAAGACATGAAACAAATGAAAATACTGTCAAAACTCCATTGCTTAATTAGATCTTAACTCATAAATAAAACGTACATTTAACGTAGATTAGAGTTTCTCAATGTTTGAAATATTATCTCGGAATTAAAGCTCTTTCCATGTCAATGGCCAATGACCTTGGTGAACTGCTCGAGTTGTCAAACGACACATTTTTTCATTTGTAGATGGTTATTTGACAACTGTCTTTTATTAAATCGTTGTTTTAATGCGAGAAGAAAACGATTACTGTTACTAAGTACGTACTACTGAGATAGAATTTATCGTTGATATGATCTCAAACGAGCAGGAGGCTCACCTAGGATAAGCGGTCCTGCGCCCATGGACACCCCTAGTCATTGCAGGGCACTGGGTGCGTTGAGAGCATATAAGGGATAGGTACGTTCTCCTTATGAAGGGAGCTAATTCCACAGAGTGGTGGTGGGCGGGAGGTGAGACGGATGAAACTCTGTATTCTGTCTCGATGTTTTATGATGACATTCAGCTGCAGGTAATAATCCAAAGACCTCCTCCGGACTTTCCCCGTGATAAATGCGAATGAGGATGCTCAGTGAATCAACATCTCTACGTAAAGCCAAAGAGTCTGAACATCTGAGCATCGACAATTTTCTTATAATGGTTTAGCTGACAACGGAGCTGGTAGGTCTTCTATATGGGAAGAGAAAACAATTGCCCATGGATAAACGTGCCACACTCCGCGCATAGGGTATGTTCCCGGCTTTTTAGCACTCAGCGAAACACAGGAAACGCATGGTGCGTTTCAAATACTAATAGAACTACTATATCATTTCATTTCATTACTTATTTATTTCAGCGAAGAGAAGCGACAAAACAGAAACATCTATTTAATAACATCTTTTTTAGTTATTAATTCAGGTTTTCCCGTGACGAAATGAAAACATTCGTTATCAACTTCCTTCTGATAACAAAAACAACCACAATTTACTTTTATTGCGTGTATATTCATAACTAAACCAAGTGTAAGTATTTATTGAAGCTATTGTAAGAGCATACGTCACGCAAGCTTACAATAGATGGGTAGCCTCCAGCTAGGAAAAAGATTAAAATTCAGATGCTAGTGTTCGGTGTAAGAATAGCCGGAAAAATGAAGGAGGTTGGGGGAGAACCTATTTTTGTCTCTAGACTCACTTCGGTGAGCTAACAACCGGCACTCCCTCCCCCGACGACTTAAGCCGAAGTTTTTGTCTCACAAGAGACGCTCTTTTTCTTTTTCTTTTTACAGCAGATAACGAAACGGGTGGGTATCCTATGTGGTAAGAGAACATCGCCGCCAATGAACAACCGCGTCACAGTCCGCGCATTATGTTGCCGGATTTTTCCGCCGCTAAAGCATTTTTAAGTGCCTTCGATTTTCTCACTCAATTACCGAAACTTACTAATACGTTTACAAGTACAACTACTACTTCACGCTGATTATTCTGTGAGCTCGTGGTATCACTGCGGACGAGCCGGCTCAATTATAGCGTCAGCATATGCTCTACCACGGATGCGACACGTGGTTCTACGACACTCGCACGGCCACTGTCAAGCCGTTCCAGAGAACTAATAAATTACAATTGTGCGGACTGGGATTCTATACCCCTTGCTTGTGCCATTCGCTGTAAAAACTGAAATTCACGGTGCTTTTATTATTCCGCCTCGTAGCCTGCGTTAAGCTATAAGGGCTGCACAGCGATTTCGTCACTAAGACAGACAAATAAAAAATGAAAATTCTTTATTTTACCTCAAGAGCCTCTTTGCTAAGAGGTCTTATAAATCTACCTCGAAACTATTATTACTTTGGAAGAGCCGGTTCAAATAGTCCGTTAGCATATGCTTCAGCATGTCTCTTCTACGGGTGAAAAATCGTTTAGCGTCTCTCGTTTAAGCGTCGAGATAAAATATAATTCGGTACATTTCAGGCACATATGTGGCAACATTGATATGTAAATTAGGTTTATCACAATTCTGTAACTGCACTTCAGTGTTTATCATAAGTTCTATGACAATGTCGTTTTTAATTAGAATCACAATTGTGATTGCTTGTATAATTTCAGTGAATTCATTTGATTTTTTCTTCGTAACCAAATTTGAAGCTGATTTCGCAACACTTAATAATGAAGACCAGCTTATTAGTAAGACTTGATTTATTATATGGGAACGTGATATTTTTACACGTGATACATTTTCGAATGAAACCTACTTCAAAGTTTAGAAATATTTTTGTAATGCACTAATTGGACTGCCTCGTACAAAGTGAAAACATGGGGTCATAGAATACTCAACGTGAAATGTTAGTTGTACTTACTTGACTTGTGCTTCTACTGTGTTTCGCTAATTTGGTGAGGATATCGGAAGCTCTTTAAAATGCCGTTTAAGCGGTGTAAAAGTCACAGTAGTAATATATAGTAGTAATTTGTAGTAATACAGGAAGCAAAGTCAGCAACACAACCAATGCACGGAAAGTGGCGCGGTTGTCCATGGGAGGCGGAGTTCTCTTACCATATAAGAGACCTACCTGATCCGGTATTCGCTATACCATAAAAAATATGTTTTTATGAAATTGGAGGCAGTCGAACAGGAAGCTCACTTAGGTTAAGTGGTTTGCCGCCCATGGATAACCCCGCTCCTCGCAGAGCCACGGGAGCGTTGCCGACCTTTAGGGAAAGGTACGCTCTTTTTTCAAGGTCCCCAAGTCGCGCCGATATACTATATATTTTATAATATTAGTAGGATACTGAATACTCAGCGTGAAACGGTACTTGTACTGTGTTTCGCATAGCGAGTGAGGAGATCAGAGGCGCTTAAAGCATCGCTTAACGGGCGTAAACAGCCGAGGACATTACCAATACGCGGAGTGTGGCGCGGTGATTCATAGGCGGCGGTGTTCTTACCTCAAGGAGACCCACCTGCTTCATTGTCCTCTGTAGAATACTGTATATAAAATTACGCTTCTAAATGTCGAAGCCAAATAAAGCTGTATAATAATGTTAATCCAGTTTGTAGTCAAAAAGACCAAATATAATATTCTTAGAAGAAAACGACAGTTGAGGTTTGATGCCGCATCGGTAGCGACTAGTCTCTGTCACGTGTCTTCATACGCGTAGGCGACACACCGCCTTTATAACAAAAACGCAGGCACCGTCCTAAAAACCGCCTCCACTGGAAACAGGGGCGTGGACCGATATATGTCGCAAAGCCCGGTGAGCTTCCGAACGGTCACTCAGACTGCCCAGTTTCTCGGCGCCCCAGTGTCCGCAAGAAGATGTTCAGGCCATATGCCAACAGCGTATAGTATTTTGAAAAAAAGCGCAGGAGCACTTTGGCTCAAGCTATCGTGCGTCACAGGCAGATAGGGATTTTAAATGTTAAAGCAGTACATCGCGTCTATGTTAAATCGGTTTTTTTTTGTTTCAAAGTATATCTACTTTAAAAAACCTTCTGGTTTTTATATAATGATATTAATATAATTGGAATTAACAAAAAACGGCAACGCACCCGTCGTACTGCAAAGGCTGAATTCCATGGGCGGATGGCCATCTATTATAGTGAGCCTGCCCGGATGGCATGGTTTTCATAAAATAATACAGGATTGAAATTTTTCGATTATAGTTAAGGTGATTATTAAGGATAAAGTCGTTGAAAATTTTATTGTTACAATTCAAAAGTTACTTCAAAATAGACTACCAAAAGTATCTGACACGGAATACCTTCAGGATTCCGAATTCACCATTTTATATTTCACCTTGAATCCTGAGGATTATAAGTTTTTAACCACTGTGAAGAAGATGAACATTGAACCTGTTATCCATTTGGCATCGGAGCATCGGGTTCAGGTTAGTTTCAATCAAATATATGACAAAATTTTTGGCTTTTTATTGCGGCCAAGGCAAAGGTTAAAATTTAATCACGTTTAAAACCATTTACCACTAGAGGACTCGGCAGACCGCGTCGCCCTGCCGATACGTCGCCGCCTCCGAATTCGATAACATTTTTATTATATTTTTGGCAATTTACACAATATATAATATATAAATATATAATAAATATATAAATCACAATCTATGTATTGTTCTGATGTATTTGCTATATTAGTGCAAAGTTTCATTAAAATTCGTTCAGTAATTTTTGCAAACATTTGCGTTTATAATATTAGTAGGATACTGAATACTCAGCGTGAAACGGTATTTGTACTGGGTTTCGCAGAGTGAATGAGGATATCGGAGGCCCTTAAAAGTTCCGTTAACACAACCATTGCGTGGACTGCGAGATCGTTGATCATAGGCGGCGGAGTCTTCTTACCATGAGATCATAACGCCCCTAAACACCCCAAGCCCTTGAAATTAAATGAAGTATTTTTATTCAACATAAATAAAAAAATGCGGCTTGTTGAACGTCAAAATCAGTCTTCCAAGCTAAGCCCGCTGCGAAGAACCGGCGAAAGAAACTCAGTGGGTGCTTGCTTGGCCGATTCATCATCATCATTTAATACGTAGGTCGTCCACCGCTGGACATAGGCCTCCACTTTGAACCTCCATGGAGGTATTTTCCCTAATCGTCTCGCTTGGCAGGCGGGTTAGCGATTGCAGTTAGGTTTTATAGTACGCGGATTAAAAAATCGTCAACATTAAAGCCGCGTATCATCTTCTCCGTCTGCTCCGAGAGGACGATGATTGGAACGCGGTCCGGCCGCCCCAAATGGATACCATTTTGGAACGCGTGCCATTGTGTTCTTTGGAACGACCGAACGCTCTAGAGCTTTTCGAAAACTTAGCTCTCGGCGCTAGTGTTCATGGCACGTGCATCAGGAGCGCATAATGCAACAGCTCTATAATCCTCTTGTGCTTTCCGCCCATGGACACCCCCAGCCCTCGCAGAGTCGTGGTGCGATGCCGGCCTTTAAAGAAAGTGTACGCAAGAATATAATATTATTGTGTATATTATTGTGTACTATATTGTTTCTAGATCAACTGTTTGGCAATAGATTGGTCGATCGACCAGTTTAACCAACTTGTCGATAGTGAGTATGGCTCTTTAACAAACGCCACGGGTGGAGTGATGGTTTCCGTTAATAACTCACCAGAGGACCAGGTGAGCAAGGGATACTACTTCTTATTGCTATTTCTTATTTCCTATCTCTTTTCTAATAATTTCTTATTTTATAGACTACGTTTGTGGATGTTGAACTTCACATTATGAGACAAACAATGGCTACCAAAATATACGATGAAAAAGATAAAAGCTTTTTGGAGTTTGATGTAAGAGTTTTTTATAAATACACTTCGAAATAATGCCTCAAATTTTATGTCTCTGTCTCTCTCTCTCGCTTATCCATTTTTCATTGTGAAATCTAGACGGAAAAATTGTATAAGGGCAGTTTGTCTAAAGCTTGAATAAAAAAAGGATTTACAAATGAATTAATATCTATTTAAATATATTATTTTATCGATTACCAATTTTTCATATCCCACAATTTAATTATTGTATATTTTTTTCGAGCAGTAATATGGGGTCAGGGATAGCCGGTTCGATCTCCTAATACAACTATAATGGTCTTCGGAGTGGCCGAGCGATTACGTAATCCAGTCTTACTGATAAACAACGTGAACAGCGTGAATCTTATATGGTGTTTCGCTGACTTGGGATATCGGAGGCCTTTGAAATTATACCGATCAACCGTCTTAAAAGAGCCTGCAACATAACCTAAGCGTGGAGATTTCGCCGTGGTCCATGGACGCTCTCCTTCTAGAACAGTTGTGCCAAGTGTGTAAGAGACCTATATTTACATGTTCCAGTTTACCATTGATTCAAAAATGAAGAATTGCACTATTACTATAGTCGGTGAATTAGTCGATGTGTTGGACTACGTAATTGAAAAGTTGCTAGACACCAATACAAGCGTCGTGAGTATTTTCAATTTGAGCAATTTTTAATATAAAGCTTTATATTACAAATTATACATCATCATCAGCCTATCAAGTCCACTGCTGGACATAGGCCTCCCCCAAGGACGCCCACCTTTTACGATCTTGAGCGATCTGGATCCAGCGTTTGCCCGCGACCTTCTTGATATCGTCTTTCCATCGCGTGGCGGAACGTCCCACTCTGCGCTTTCCGGTACGCGGTCGCATCTCTAGAACCTTTCTTCCCCATCGGTTGTCGGTTCGTCGAGAGATGTGGCCAGCCCATTGCCACTTCAACTTACTAATACGGCGGGCAATGTCGGTTACTTTGGTTCGGCTGCGGATTACAAATTACATAACCTGACAAAATTCGAGCGATCGGTTCGTATTATGGACGTGGTCTTCGGCAGAATGTCCGCGTCGGTTAAGAATGCTAGGCTATTGCTAGAGGTGTTCTAAATCGCGGAGGATTTGTTCAAACTCCTAATTATGTATAACAAATATATATAATCAATGTAAATATTATATGGAATAATAAAAAATGTAAGAACATGTAACTTTTTTAAATAAATAAATATATTTTATTGTATTGTATAAATTGATCTTAGAATATTTCTCTCTAGGTATTTAATGTGAGTGGTATAGGGCCGCACACCGTTCATTTCAGCTGTGAAAGCGTATGTCAAGTAACACTCAGAGCTCGGTCGGATATAAGATTTATTCCCAAGCTTGCGAGGCGGACTTCAGATACTTTAGGTTTGTACTGTTACTAAAAAGTTCTTTATTTTCGTATTCTTTAAGTGCCTCGTAGCTAAGTGGTTTTGTAAACCAACAACGAAGCGAGAGGTATTGGTTTCGAAAACCGGTCAGACCAAAAAACAAATCATTATATATTCGGTCTTTGGAAAAGATTGATCACGGTCAATTGCCAATCAAAAGTTGGCCCGGATCGTCCGAAGTGATACCATGAGCTCACAGAATACTCAGCTTGAAATATTAATTATACTTGAAGCAGTACCTCTATTGTGTTCCGCTGCGGCTAATAAACAATTAATCAATTTAGGTAATAACCAAACTTTATCTTGTGGGATATTACGATTGGTAATAACAAAGTAAATTTTGTGAAAAAACTTCATTTGCCATCAATTTAAGGACAACAGTTATATTCATTTGAGAGCCTCGTAGCTAAATTGTGTTATGTCTACCATGAAGCAAGAGGTATCGGTTCAAATCCCGGTCCGGCCAAATTATAATTTAATTTATAATTTATTCGGTCTCTGGAAGGGCATGAAGAGGTCATTGAGAGGCATACTGCAACAAATGCTAACGCACTATTTGGGCCGGCTCGTTCGAAGTGATACCACGGACTTACAGAATACTAAACGTGAAATGGTAGTTGTATTTGAAACGACACCTCTGGAGTTTGGAGATCTACTAGTGAGGATATCGAAGACCCTAGAAAATGCTGCTCGAGCGGCGTCAAAAGACTGCAACACAACCAATGCCTATAGACCTATTATAAAGGACGTACCATATAGGAGATCCACCTGCTCCGTTGTCCTCTATACTATAAAAAAAGCTTAGTCTTCAGGGCATTTTGAACATTTGGAGTTTATTTTTTGAAATCATTTTAAAACTCTGGTACTAAACAGAAATCTTTATTTGTAGATAAACTTTATTTGTCGATATTACTCGATTCGCCTTATCAAAAACTGAATATTGAAACCGCCAAGGTAAAATGTCATGAACAGGATTGGACTAAAATATATAATATGGAAAAGTTGAGTGATACCAATTACATGTCAATTGAGTCGGTTACACTTCCGGAATGTTTTGTTGAAGTAACGGTAAGCATGGCTCAACAGAAGTCCACCTTTAATGGCTAATGTTTTTATAGTAAAAATAATATAATATATTTTTTTTACTATGGCGCTGTTGTTCATGGGCGACTTTGTTCTCTTACCATATAGGAGACCCATCTGTTCCGTTGTCCACGATAGAAAAGAAACTATTAAAGAACAAAATAAATGATTTCAGATGTATGGCAAGCTTCAAGAAAATGACGCAGTGGAAGAAATAATAAGAGTTTATCCCCAATTACTAATGCTGACGGATATAAAAGATGCGAAAAATGGTTGAAATATATTTTTTAAATAGTTAAAATTAAGTGATCCATATGTGTATAAATAAATTATATATATTGTATGGCTCACAAAATACTAAGCGTGAAACGGTATTTATAATCTTTTTCGCAGAATAAGTGA
>DWCF01007674.1:0-10325 GCA_018230265.1 Delias oraia
CCGAGAAACTTCACTGTCTCTTGCCCAAATCTGCATTTTGATAGATTGATGGTGATACCCGCGTTTTCTAAGCGTTGGAATATCACCTGCAGATGTTCTCTGTCCTCGTCCTCCGAAGCTGACGCGACGAACAGATCGTCGATCTAAGGAAACACGAAAGGCAGCCCGCGGAGTACATCATGAATGAAGCTTTGGAATGTCTGACCAGCGTTTTTTAGTCCGGGACACATCCACGGGAAATCGTACAACCCGAATGGTGTTATAATTGCCGTTTTATCGATGTCTTCAGCCCTGATTGGCACTTTCAGGTCAATTGTGCCAAATACTTTTTTTACGAACGTTACATTCAACATCTTGACAAGTTGTCCTTTAGTTGTTCAATGAACGCGCTAGTCATTCTATCAAATGGGGGATCCAACCAGATGACTGCAAAATATTACAAATTTCAGGAGCAAATGAAGGGAAATTCGTAATTGGATACGCTAGGTGCGTATTGGGTCGACGTCTGCCGGTTGCGATAGTAGAAAATAAGACACAATATAAAAAGAATGATTTATTTGGGCGGCCACTCCAAGTGCACCTCAGTGACGTCTAGAGCGAGCAAGTCGATGTCCGCGCTGAGCGCGTGCGAGAGGGAGGGCCGCGTCCTGCCCAGCTCGCCGTGCACGTATTCCTTGACGTAGGTGCCCGCCGACGTGCGTATGCTCAGCAAAAACAGTTTCGGATGCCCTGTAAAATCACAAATGGAAAATTATGAATCTGCAAACTCTGCAGAGTTATTATTTATAATTTTCAATCTTTGAAAGGAGTGCCGATGGATGATTCTCTTAACACTGTCTCCCGTGGGTGAGACACGCTGACGCACTAATTTGGCCAGCTCATCCGAAGTGAATCCACGGGCTCACAGAATACTTAGCGTGAAATAGTAGATCTACTTGAAACGATACCCCTACTGTGTTTCGCTGAGTGAGTGAGGATATCAGAGGACCCTTAATAATGCTGTTTAAGCGGCGTATAAAGCCGGCAACACAACCAGACTATGGTGTGCGCAGACTATGGTGCGGTTGTCCATGGGCATTCTATTGTGGTGTATCTGTGGAGGTATTCTATTGCCATACAGGAGACTCACCTGCTCCATTGTCCGCTATACCATAAAAATTAAAAAAAGATTTATTAACGCACCGGGCACAAGACTAGCTTGTAAATCCATGATCTGTCTGCTTCTGGTGAGCAGCGGGCGTCTATGCAGCACCCGTATCGGGGTCCTCTGTGTAATATTCACCCGGATCGGATCATCCGGCTCTGTGTTCCGGTATGAGTTAATGAAGTCTATGTCTTTTTGGGTTACTTGTAGTGGTTCTGTGGTGTCCTGGAAGAAGAAAAACATAGCTGCGATATTTTCAAATCATTACAACAGGAACCACAAACCTTTAAGACAGACATCGCACCAGCAACCTAAGTATCCATGGTTCAAATGAAAAGCCAAAAAACCTTATATAATAATTAAGTTCTAATAGGAAACTAGATCCTAACTTCTATAGAAAATTATCAGACATTTAAATAATTACTAGTTAAGCAATTTCCCGTGGGAGAGCCATGTTGAAGCATATGCTGAGGCATTAATTGGACCGGCTCGTGTTTCGCAGAGTGAGTGAGGATATCGGAGGATCTTTTCAAGTGCCGCTTAAGCGGCGTAAAAAGCCGGCAACACAATCAATGCGTGGCGCGGTGTCCTCTTAGCATATAGGAGACCCACCTGCTCCTTTGTCCGCTATAGAATAAAATAAAATGTTTATAGACAAGTGGCTGAGAATACGTACATCATCAAACTTGGAATTCGTCAATTTGATGCACAATGCCTCGTATGTCTTACACTTTGTCTCTTCACCTTTTTTGAGTTGGGTTAGATGGTCTCTGAAAATAACCAAAAACTATGAATAAATTAACTTGAAGTCCACAAGTGCAGAAAAACTTATTTATAGCTAAACATATTTTGATAAATTAACTATTTTTAAAGGGCTTCAAATTTCGGCGATCTTCATTCCTATATAAATAACCGGATGACGATTTTGATAACATTTTACTGAATTATTTAATTTACCTTTAACTGTGCACATTTCTAAACAGTTTCGGGCTTACCGCATAAATGTATTGAAACAGCTGCTCAACATAGGTTGTGTTTGTGGCCCACGATTTAAGTCAATATTAAATATTATTAAATTTATCAATTATTATAGGTTGAGTAAGTAATTGTGTACAAAAAAGTAAATTTCCGATTGGTGATTCTTTGTTTTTGTCCTTGAGCCGGCTACCAGCTTATTGTTAACTTGTGTGATTGGATCTTCCGGATCGTGTAATACTTTACGCGGCCTCCGATGATTCGGGCGTCTTTTTCTGATCGGGAGAAAATATAAAACTGGACGTATCCTATGCCAAAACTTAAATTAACTTTGATTACATAGATTTGACAAGAAAAATATGTTATGCGGTCTCATGCCTTATTTGATCTCGGCACATATCAGATCAATTCGGCTTTCGCTCACCGATTCGTCGCATTTTTGAGTCCTTCGATAGACAATTTGTTGAAAATTAAATTTTTTGTTGTTCATTATGTAAATTTAAATATTCTATATTCACAACCCTTTAAACTCTCCTTGCAATTAATTTCATAATCTGTTTCATATTATTTTAGCATCTTGATTAGATTAGGTAATCTTAGCGTTATATTTTAATCTGATAATAGCGTAATTGGTGGCATTATTATTAAGTTTGTATTATTATATTTATGTTTTATAATGATTCTGTTTGTTTTTCCGAAATAAATTTAAAAAACTCAACTGTCCTACTCTTACTTGGTCAAATACGTCATCGCCCTGACGATGACGTCACCGCTCTTCGATATCTCCGCGCATGCGCTGTTCAGCTCCTCGCCGCTCAACTGCCTTATGGGATCTGAAATCTATGAAAACTTGATGATACTTTTTATCCACGGCATTTAATATAGGTAATATTATTTATATTTAAACATATTAATAGGCATAAAAAATATTTTCAACAGTTTTCTATTGTATATAATTTATTATAAGCTTCACGTAATTTTACACGAGCTTACGGAAATAGGAGAAATTTTAACAAAAACTTGATCAAAATAATGATATATGGATGGTGGTTATATTTTACGATGACCCATTACGCAAAAATCTAAAACAGTAAACAGTAGAAATCAGTTCAAGTGTAAGAAAATTTCCCTCGTGGGAGAGCCCTGTCAGAGCACTATTTTGGAAGCGTCACCTCGATGGCAAAGGGTCGGCCTTCGCCCAGGCAGCGCACGTCCACATCCTCACGACCTGCTGATATGAACTTCAATCTGGTCTCCACGTCTGAGTCCGACAAACTGAAAATGCAATTCATTATAAGTGAGATTATGCTACTTCAGCAAAACTTTAGGTGTTGGTTGTATTATCTGGAAAATTAGCCAGTTCAAAGTGATGGCGGTCAGATGGGTCATGACAAGTAAGGCCAAAGGATTGAGCAAAGACCAAGTGCCTGTACTGACTCTCAGCATTCTGACTTTCTGCCAGAGATAAAGAGGTTTGGAGGCACAAGCATGACCAATATTGAATAGCACGAAGGTAGGCTTTGGTCAAATTATAATAGACAATACAATAAAGGCGGGCTATGTCATTGTCATTCTAAATTTGACATACTGTAGTACGTCAAGATTTATACCATTTTTATATTACAGTTTGCTATTACGAATAAAATTATATTATGTAATGTAAATTTTTCGAATGGGAATCGCTTCACCGGTTCCCGTTTTCATTTTCAATATAAAAATATTAAATATTGTAGTTTGTGTAATCTTAGTATAATTACCGGTAGAATAAGACTTTTCTTTCTTAACAGAGTAAAAATCTTACTTCAGGAATTTCGCGAACGGCTCGAATATTACTTCCTCGACCGAGTTCGGAAGGACGCGTTCGTTCTTCAATATCCAGGGCGTCTGCGGTAAATTTCTACTTAGCTTTATGTATCTGTAAATTAAAGTAAAAATATTACGTACAAGTCTGGTGTTGTCTTAAATATTGTCACTTTCTCGTCTTTGTAAATTAAATGTTGCGAAAACGAGACAGCTTGTTGCAAGGAGGCAGAACAAGTAAATCTTTGATTTTATCGAATTTTATAAGTAAGTTACTGAGTATAAACAATGTTTATGACTTATTTAATAAGTTAATAATTATTTAATAAGGAAAAGAGGCAATTATGATAATATTATAGCCATTAGCAGGACTATTTAAGGCTTAATATTAAGATAATTTAATTAATTTACTTAAATAAGATGTTTCAAAAGTTTCTGTTGCAAGAAATTCATCAAATCTTATGACAAGTCAATTGTTAACAGATACAGCAATATACAAGATAGATCAGCAACCCACCTGCCTCCCAAATAGACTGGCGCGTGAGCACTGACAACGCTCACGCACTTCGCATGGCCGCGTACCGACAGATCAGCGCCCGACGACATAAGCCGCGACAGATCTGCGTCCTCCAAAGCCTTAATCAAACAAAAATCATAGATACAGTGTAATCTCGACAACTCGAACTTCGTTTAGTCGAAATCCTCATTAAGTGGGAAAAAAATGCTATTTCGTTTCGCTGAAGCCCTAAATACGCGATATCTCCAATTAATTAGACTTTGTAACTCGAACAAAATGCTATTTCCATACGAGATTATGATAAGAATATTTTTTCTCTATATCTCGAGTTTCAAAAGCAAGACTCCGAAGTCGTGAGTAAATATTGTGGCTTCTCGGTGTCGTATGTCGTGGTGACCGTATCCCAACCCGGGCCGAGATTCGTTTAGTTTTTTCTAGTGCATTTAAATTTATATAAATGTGTACCATAAGTCTAAGTCGAATTGTAGTTTTACTTTAACTCCACAGGTCGAATAATACTATTATAAACCGCACCTAAATAAGTCAAAATTTTAACAAATAAATCCTTTGTTACATCTCGAAATTCTCGTTAACTCACTAACTAAAATTGTTTTAGAATTTCCCTTGACAGTCGAGTTATCCAGATCCCATTATTAGTAAATATAATTTAAAAAATAAATTAATGATGTTATTCTGTAAAAACAAAAGAAATAACATTTAAAGCCTTCCTTTCAGGTGTATTAAATAATTTGTAAACTCCAAAATATCTAAAGATATGCACTTAAATGATAAATCATCATCAATATCACCATCCGTCAAAGACAAACTAAAGGAAAACTGAAACATTCAATCTAAAGAGGTTTTCTCTGTATATTATATTCTTAAGGATCAGAAGCGTATTGGATTTTTATAAAGGAATAAGTAACAAAGATGTAAAATCGCTGAACACAGAGTTCCTAAGGCACTTCCGTCACATCCGGGCACCCCAATCAGGATGTGTGGCTACAGTGCCGCGCCACTGACATCCGGTTGCCCCTTCCACTGGCTATAATGGCAATAAATCCTCTAAGATTGCATGTACCGTTAAATCCTCTAAGAATATTATAATGAAGACCGAAAACGCACCATGAGCAGTGGACCGCGCTAATCCTAGGTGAAGTAGGTGAGGTTTGCCTACGAGACTTAAAAAACTTCTAGTATATTAAAATTCATCTTTTATAACTTTTTCGCTTCACATATGTATGTTTTCAAAACAAGTGATCGGCTTAATCTTTATAACAGAATGACAAACAATTTAAAAGAAAGATGTAAAGACGTAAAAAAATAAGCCGGCAACACAACCATTGCGCAGACAATGGTTATCCATGTATGTACAAAGAGCTACCTGCTCCACCGACTGCCGAGTGAATTCCGTTGGAAATCTCCGCTTATACTTGTTTCGATTCTCGAACAGAGCCGGGGCGACCTTTTTCAGAACTTCCAGCTCCTGAAACGCATATCATTAACATATTATAACACATCTATAATTTTTATTAATTTTTAAGTGTATTTAGCCTTCGATAGCCTCGACAATGGTTTTATAAGCCAACCACGAAGTGAGGGTATCGATTTTGAAGAAAGTTTTCGATCTTTGCAAGGGTTTGACAGTCGCCGAGCGAGTTTATTAACAATGGCTCGTTTGAATTGCTGACCATGGCATGGCATGACATGAATACCAGCGTGAAAGAGTACTTCACTGGGTGATAGAGGATATCGGAGAACCCTTGAAATTATACCGTTTAAGCAGCGTACACGCCAGCAACAGAACCAAAGAAAACCCGCCTAATCCATGGCCAGCTATACAAAAAAAAATCTAAAAACCGCCAACAAAGACAGTCAAGTCAACGCGTTTTCAACATCTTCACAAATTAAAATGCATTTAGAAACTAGCAGATCTTCCCAAAGCGAAGTTATCACTTAGGAAACTTTTATAATATGCTGTACTTATAAATTTACGATATTAATAGTTTTAATTGATATTGTTCCTACATTATTTTGTAAGATGGGTGATATTGAGAAATACTTTAAAAAAAATATATATTAACACTTAATATATTTTCATATATAAAAAGCCCTGCTATTGTCATAACTATATTAACTTCTGATATCTAGAATGAATCACTCCGATGGGGATAACAAACTAATATATCTATAAACCAACACAACAAAAAACCTAACCACAAATTGAACAATAACGAGGAAACTTAAATCAAAACAGTTGTTTCATATCCCTATATAACGCAAATTAATGTAAATACCTCTCACCTGCAAATCATCTGGATAGTCTAGGTGTACCATGATGAGAAGCGGTGACTCCATATCAAACAATTTACCAATGTGTGGACCAACTTTCTGTCTGAATGACATTTTCCATGCATCTTTAAGCTGAGTATATGAGGCTGAGAAAATTCAAAATGATTTGAGTCTCAACAAAGCATTACATACATAAATATTGGTTATTCTATATCCTATTAACTCACAATGCAGAAATAGGTATTTGTTTCAAAATGGTATATTTAAGATGGATCTTCAAGCTTTCTTTTGATTTTTATCTCCAGTGTGTAGCTTTTAAATGATTTTCTCATATGTTTTTCTTGAGACATGACAACAAGCCGGTATGTTTATTTTGTCGCAAACTGTATGCATGCATAGTTTATCATTAAAAAAACTCATAATATACTAAATCAACTTACTGGCATCATAATCCTTGAATGACTCTGCAATTTTTAATGTTATTATTTTCTCTCTCATTAAAGTCGATATTGGAGCAGACAAACCGCATGTATATGTTTTGCATTCATATCTGAAATTTAATATAATATGAACTAACTACATGGAACAAAATAAAATTTTATAAGTAGAGAATAAATCTTGTAAGCTATTGTAACACAATTTGTACCAAGTTCAATGCTCAGTCTGAATAGAATGAATACATTATATTTGAAATATTATTATAATATTGGAAGGGCTTTACAGTGGCTAAAAGAAAGTTACTAAATTATAGTCACTTAAGTTTCTAAATTTGACGTACAGAAAATTAGCATAATACAGGATCACACCATAGACAAAACTTTATTCAAATTGACACGTGTAACATATTGCTTTTGAATACACACCCCTTCTTAGAAATCATATCTTTAATCATGACAAATGTATCAGCCCAGAATTCTTCTTGCAAGACTCCTAAACAGCTTACACACACATTTATCTTTTGCTTTTTTCGAGGTGGACTATCTGTGGAATTTTCATTTGTGCTTGCATCCTCTGCATTATTATTTGAGCCAATATTAACTTTATTTTTATTAGTTAAAACATCATTTGATTTAGGAATTTCAATCATGTCATTGTCTGAATTTCTTACTACTACTACTTCTACTGTGCCATTATTTGGTGCTGCACTTTCAGTATCCATGACTTTTGTTCCATTGGCCTTATCCTCACTACATACATCTAAATGATCTTTATTAGCCAGACTCTCTTTTGCATCTATACCTTGAAACTATAAATTAAAAATATATCAATTATTAAAATTTCTATAAGAAAATTGATTTAAAAAATATTTTACATGTAGATTACAACTAAGCCCTTGTAGATGAATTAAATATAATAAAATATGAAGTATCTTCACGAAAAGGAAACTTGTAATAACTTGATTATTTAAGGATTTGAGGAGAATTTCTCAACTTAACTTAGTAATTAAGGTAAAACATACCTTTTCGACAAAACTTTGTGGATTTTCGTAAACATTGTATTTTTTGTATCCCATGAAGCGTAAACTGCATGTATCACAGCAACCGAGGTTATTGCAAAATTTATATATTTCTGAATTATCCATTGTGAAGTATAAGCAAATTAAACAACAAATTAAAGCTTAAATATAAAATTCAAAACACATCATCTGTGTTTTTAGGTTATAAAAACGACTAATTCTAAACAAACAATGAACATTGAATTAAACATGACATTTAACATTATCTGTGCTGTGAGACTTCAATAAGATAAGTGTGGACTGTAGGTCAGAGTTCTATTACCGGCTTTCTTTTTTTCGGGTTTATACTGGGGCCAACCCAATCACCGCTCTATTTCCCTTTCACTTGAAAGGCCGCAAAGGCTGAATAAGCTAATGGAACAGACTTGTCGGACTTCGGGACCTGTGACCACAACTCTAGGTTTAGGTGACTACAATATAGGTTTAGATTTAGATACCGAAAAAAATAGTTTCAGAATTGATATTATATCTTAAATTTCTCTTATGATATGATTTTAACATGTTGGCCGGATTACACCTTCACAAGGCTTCAGCTTACCCATACTTGTTCTATATTTTACAATTCTGACCTAATTCAAAAATGAGACACTCCTTTAAGATAAATTCCTTTTATTCCATTTCGAATTCTTGTTTCAGCCCCAGTTTTCTACAGCTAATTTCAGTGTACATTGTGTTTTATAACAATTACTTTTTACTTCTAGCAATTTTTGCGATTATTACTTATTTCTATTTTGAAATATAATAATTTTAATTACATAGATGAATAAATCACTACATTATTTTTAGTTTTTATAGCTGTCTTAATCTGATAACAAAGAATACATATTAAAAAAAACCAAAGTGTTAAATGAGACATGGAAGAATGAGAGATTGAGAATGGAAAGATCCTTAATGCTATCTACAAACAGAAATAACGTACAAAAATTTAAATTAGTCATGGTTTATTTTTATCGTAGCATAGAGCTCGACATGGACTTTTAGGATAGCTTTGCCTAAGGGGCCGTTGATTAAATACGTAATCTTTTATTTAAGATTTTTTGACCTCACCTTCCCTTTGGTGATATGTAGTGAGATTTAAGCCTGTCCCCCTCACCCTCATCCTACATCACGTGTATTTCTAGTTCCTACAAAAAATACGATTTAGAAATTCCGCTACAAAGTTTTATTAATTCATATAAAAAATACCTGTATAAAATTACAATGTGTTTGAAAAAAAAATACACATGATTTCTTACTAGACACCTCCTTCCCTCCCTTTGTGATATTTCGTCATTTTTGTCAGCCCCACCCCCTTTCAAGCCTCACGTAATTAAGTTATAATTATAATTTTATGAATTCACAGTTTGGTTAGCTAATTAAATGTATGGTTGTATTGAAAATATACTGTTGAATCTTAATTTATAGAAGCAGTTTTATAAGGTGTAGAGGTTATCTATATTTCTCTCTATACAGTTCATACTGAAATTAAAACTTAAACACATTCAATAAATATGACTAAGAAAAATATACTTATAAATTTCTCAGAAGCATGTCGAGTCCTCTGAGAGAACTGGAGTCTGTCTTTGTCTCGAAACCTGTATGACGCGCGGGTTTTTCCAGGCGCGGATTTTGGTTGTTTTTTAAAAGGGCTATCAGACGCCGGCCATACGGCCTTCACAGCTCAACACTGTCTTTAGGCGTGATGGGTAGGATAAGGGGATATATGGGTAGGATGGGGAATTTGTTTTTTTACCGCGACTAGCACAAGGGCGTTTCCTACGAGACACGTACCTCGGCTTGGGCTGTCGCTGGTTCATGGGCCGCATGAGCAGGCGATTGGAAGTCGCCGGGATTAGTCTGGAGACATAGCTAAGTCCTCGCCTCCGTATCCGGCGGAGGCGGTTAGGATTTTCGGGGTCCAGAACTAATAGACTGTACAAATATGTGTATGTGTGTGCGAATGTATAGAATTGTATGTCAGTGTGTATGTCTGTTATATGTGCGTCTGTTTAATGTAGATAGGGAACGAGCATATTATGTGTATAATTTAATGGGGAGAATAAAATTTTCTATTTCTGTGTAGTCAAATTTATAGAGCCAAT
>DWCF01007675.1:0-10323 GCA_018230265.1 Delias oraia
ATTAAGCAGGGAAAATGAAATAATAGGCGAGATATAAAAAATAATGATTTTGCTGATAATATTAACAAAGGGATATCAAACATTGTATTATTATTATTATTATGGGAGCCAATCCATATCGTAATCTTTATCTGTTCGGTTAGGTTAGGCATCTCAGTTAATTTTATAAACAATCTGATTGTATAACTTATGCCTACTTTAAATCCACGCTCAAGAGGTCGTCTGAGCATAAATTTAGTTGCTACACAAAAAAATCACTGCCAATTTTAATTCAATCAAAGCTTAGAACTCAATATGAAACTGCTACTTTATACTTAAAATTCTACTTCACTGTAGCTGCCAATCTATTATTTTTCCTTTACATTTGAATTATTTTTAAATCACTAAATGGGATTAGTTTATCACCGCGTCAAATACATGCCCTGTTAATAATAGTCTTTCTATTTCAGCTTGCCATATAATGAGGCTATACTTTACGAGAGTGCTCGTCACTTCATGGGCAGAACGTTTGGAATACCACATCGTGCTCTGAAAGATACATATCTATCTGGTTATCTTATTCCAAAGGTAAGTAGCAAAGAGAATCTGCCTAAATTACACTGATAAGATTTTTTATCAGAAAATTTATTATTTACTGGAAATTATCATTACCGGAGAACGCAGAGTGGGACGTCCCGCCACGCGATGTAAAGACGATCTCATGAGCTCGCGGGCAACCGCTGGATCCAGATCGCTCAAGATCGTAATAGGTGGGCGTCTTCGGGGGAGGCCTATGTCCAGCAGTGGATTTGATAGGCTGGTGATGATGATACATTAAGAGCTATTTGTTACCACTGTCGCCAGAAGCGACGACTGGTTTAAATCCCCGGTCTCACACCGGAGAGATACCGTCCAGTCCTTCAACACTGAGAAATCATATAAATAAATATATATTTGTTCTATCAATGGATTGTAATTTATTAGGAACATTATCATCAACTTCTAGCCCCGCCGTCTGTTAAATTCCGGCTTTTAATAAATATTCCTAAAAAAAATATTTCTATTACTAATCCTTGTACTG
The DNA here is from genome assembly GCA_018230265.1 of Delias oraia. Lineage (NCBI taxonomy): Eukaryota > Metazoa > Arthropoda > Insecta > Lepidoptera > Pieridae > Delias > Delias oraia. The sequence continues at coordinate 1,061 of DWCF01007675.1, forward strand.
GTTACGAAAGAGTTTTATCATTAATAATAAATTTTAACACTTACATACATACCCATTTTTTATAATTTATACGACCTGCCTTATTCGGGAATAGTGTAGTTTCCCAAGGGTGAAATAATTTTTCAAATCAGTTCAGTAGTTTCGGAGGTTTCAATATAAACACACATTGAAATCTGTTAAATAAACTAGCGAACATTTTAAAACTATAGAAACATATTAGTTTTAAATTAGGCTAAGAAACGGTGCGGGTAACAAATTATATTAATAAAAGCCACATATTTTTCAAATTCTCTTGCTCCTGTAATCTCCAGATAAATTTTTTTATCAGTCCATTAATAGGCGTCGACAAACTCCATATAAATTACTAAAGCATTAGCATCCTTATTAAAACTAGGAAACAGTGATAGAACGGCGAACATTTGGCCTTTTCACTCATGAATGTTAAAAAAAAGAAATAGGCTTTATCATTTAGGGGTACTAAAAATAGATTTTAATCGATTCTCAGACCTATCTAATAGATATATAAACTTTCATAAAAATTTATTTATATTACATCATGATTTTGGCAACAAACACCGCGACATGGGAATTTTATATGTGATACTAAGTGTAAAATTTTTACAGGACACGATGGTAGTATCAAACTTCACAAGCATTTTGATGGACGAGAAACTCTTCCCTGAGCCTGACACATTTAACCCAGAGAGATTTATCGTCGATGGCAAAATATTCTTGCCTGACCACTACTTTCCCTTTGGCCTTGCCAAGCGCCGTTGTCTCGGCGATTCTTTGGCCAAATGTAACATGTTTATGTTCGTCACGTCTGTACTACAGAAGTTCTCATTTCTAACAGCCCCAGAAGGGCCACCATCGTTGGACCACATAGATGGAGCTACACCATCAGCAGCACCATTTAGAGCTTCGATTGTAAGGCGATTCTAGGTGGAAACTTAGTTTATTTATTTCCAAAAAAATGTTCTAAACACTGGATCAGTCGGACCGGTTTCAACGTGATAAAATCGCCCCTAATTTGTATTCTGCAAAATATTTCTGTATCAGATATATATAGGTAATCCATATGCGATGAATCTGGCGTTGTATTGAAATTTACGTATAGGGATTTTAGTGGAAATAAAGGAGATCTTTCTGTAAACTGCGTTTTGGAATAAGATTGAATTCTTGTTTATTCCCTTTAGTGATTGGCACTTATTTACATAGGTAGATCATTTAAAATTATAATCAGTTCATTTATGTTTTCTCTGCGCGAATGAAATGAATTGAATTAAATAATTAAAGTAGTTTTAATCTTATTAATATATAATTAAAAATTAAATTAAAATAAATTACAATACAGAGAAAAACATGTGATTTTATTTTTGTAAAAAAATTGTAGTCTTAAGACTGTTTTAAGTATGATTTTTGTATTAATATAAAGTTATCAGATCTAACTAATGTTTATTATTTTTAAATAAAGGCCTCATAATGTATTTTAAACTTTTTATCAAAGTAAGTTTTTTAAATTGAACCACTACTATACTAATATGTAATCTGTGGTTGAAGGCCGTGATAATTTTTTAACAGGATTCATATCTGTAATCTATAAAATATATTCTCAATCATCATTTCAGCCGTAGGGTGTCCACTGCTGGACATAAATCTCCATTTTGGACCTCGATGCATATCTTGGGAGCCTGGTGTTTATAGGGGTTTTTGATGGGGGTATTTTATATAATGGCCACGTTTGCCGGGAGGTTGGCGATCGTACCGCAGAGTACATGAAGGATGCTGCTGCCTGCCCAACGGTTTGCTCCTTAGTCGCCTCTCACGACACCCACGGGATAATATGTCGAAACGCAATTCTAAGTTGGCGCTTTACGGCTTCACGATCTATCTCAATAAAATATTCATAATTTTGTAACAAACAACATTTTAGACGAATATAATTTTTAAACTAAATGTTTAACTTACAAACGAAATACGAATATATATATATATATGTATAATATAATATATATATAAACTTTTATATATATTTAAATATAATAATATATTATTTTTTTATATTTATTATATATATATATATATCGAAATACGAAATACACACATAATATCCAATCGCATTGGTCATATCAAATTCATTTTCAAATTGTCTTGGTGAAAGACAAAAACCAAGACCACCTAATTTTAGCAAGATCAAGGCTGACGTGTAAGACTTCAGCAAGAACAAGACTAAGCCTGCAACAGTCATGCGTCTTGCAGGTATTTTTTTTGCAGCGGTTTTTGGGTTTTCTCTTTGAATCTTTAGAAATTTATAAGGCTGGTTGTCCCTTACTATGGCTATGCTAATTCAAGCTTAAAATGTTATTCTGATAGGTTTTTCTAAAATCTGAAGTAAACTTTACTAAGTAGCGATAGTCTAATAGGTAATTGCAAGACTTGCAAGAGTCTTACCCAGACTGGGTACGTAATACCAAGGCCAATACCAGATGTATTGGCGCAAGACCAAGACTGGCTAAGTCTTGCATTTGGGCAACACTAGTCATGTGATGTGCAAGAGAATTCATTCCCAACATGTTAAAACTGTAAAACATTATCAGCTACTACAGAACTTATGCGATAATACCTTTTCGCTGGCGGGAAATGCAAGAAATTGGAAAAGTTGGATGTCACTATTAAATCAAAGTCCAATCAAAACTTATTTATTTATCGTAGCATTTATCAATCATTTGATAAATACAGCCACTAAGTAGTATCTTTGGAGAATGTCGACTAAGCATTTTGCTTGATTTTAATTTGTATCTCTTAATTAAATTCGTTTTAAACATGTTGGTTTCTTTTCAAGCTCCTGCTTGCCAATACACAATAATTGTCGTGATTTATTAACAACAATGTTGCGGTCAAAAAACAATAATTTAGCTATATTTAAATTTACGCCGTATCCAAAGCGCCAGTGCAGAAGAAAGGGCAATAAACTGCATCGCGATAATTTTTAAAATGACGCAACTTTTTTTATTTTTAAATCAAACATCTTAAAAGTATTAGGATTTACCTATTTGATAACAGTACCTTGTTGAAATAACTATTAGTATTAAATTTAGGTAAATAGGTAAAAGTTGTATTTAATAGGGGTATTGTCTGTATCTCTTGGGAGAGCAATGCTTGCGCACTAATTGTGCTCGTCCGAAGTAATACCACAGCTCACAGAATACTCAGCGTGAAACGGTACTTGTACTTTCACAGATTGAGTGAGGTTATCGGAGGCCCTTAAAAATGTCGCTTAAGTTGCAAAAAGACGGCCACACAACAAATGCGCGCACAGTTACCCATGGGCGGCGGTGTTCTCTTACCATATAGGAGACCCACCTGCTCCGTTGTCCGCTATACATAAAAAAAATTACATAAGAAATTCATGAATTGAAAGTTTTTTTGTAACTTTTGTAATGATTAAAATGGACTTGCTTATAATTTTTATATAATGACTACATTTGTTATTTTTTCGAAACTTTGAGAACCATTTTTGTATTTTTTTCTGTTTTATTTAACGAGGACCTTTAAGCATACCGAGAGGCAAAGTTTTATGCGTTCAATCACCGGTCCGAATTTAAAGGTACATCGGTTACATTGTTACACCGGTGTAACAAGACCCACACATCCTCTCGCATACAAGGAATGCGTAAATGCACTTCGACTTGTATATCATGTATATATATTCTGAGAGCCTCGTAGCTAAGTGGTTTAATAAGTTTACCATTAGCAATTTAATTTATAATTTATTCGGTGTCTGGAAGGGCTTGACAGTGGCCGGGCGAGTGCCTTAATATTGTCGTACGTGTGGGAGCGCTATGTTGAGGCATATGTTGATGCATTAATTGGGCCTGCTGCTCATAGAATACTCAACGGGAAATGGAAGTTGTATTTGAAACGGTACTTTGTTATGCTGATGGAGTGTGATATCGGGCCCTTAAAAATGCGTAAAATGCGTAAAAAACAGACTGCACTACCAATCACGGAATGTGGCACGGTTGTTCATGGACGGCTTCGTTCTCTTACCATATAGGAGAACCGTCTGCTCCATTGAGCTATCATCATCATCATTTCAGCCATAAGACTTCTACTGCTGGACATAGGCCTCCCCCTTGGGCAGCAGCGTCCTCCACGGACTATAAAACTGAATTGCGATCGCCAACACGCCTGCCAAGCGTGACGGTTATGGCAAACATCTATATCATATAAAAATATTATCATATAAAAAAATCCTCAAGTAAAAAAAGAACATCTTATTTCTATTGCTATTTGTTTAGACAACAACTTTTAATATTTAATATTGCTCAATACGAGACTTATATCTAGCTAAATTATTTGTTGTAATAAATTAAATATATAATAGCGATTTAGCCAATTTTACCCAACATAATATTTGAAAAAGAGTGCGCCTACCTAAATTTTAAAGGCAATTTTAATGTGTCTTAAAGACAATTTGTTATTATAAAACAGAATGGATTCTATTAATTTAATTACTAAGGAATTGCAGAATTTCGTTACCAATATTAGTATTAATTTAGTAAAAAGAAAAATTCAAGCCGTAATAGTAATAATTGCTTCAATGTATTTATTTTAGTAAATTTAATCTTGATTTCACAGAACCTCAATGCGTAGTCCTATAAACGTCTTAAAGGCTAAAGTTACAATCAGTTTTGAGAATAAGTCATAATATTCATTCATGCTGACGCAATAATTGGTCCGGCTCATCCGAAGTGATACCACGGGCTCACAGAATACTGAACATTATATGGTAGTCGTATTTGAAACGGTGCTTCTATGTTTCGCTAAGTGAGTCTACACCTTTAAAAGTGCCTCTTAAGCGGCGTAAAAAGCCGGCAACACAACAAATGCGCGAACTGTGTCGCGGTTGTTCATGGGCGGCGGTGTTCTCTCACGATATAAGAGACCCATCTGCGTTGTCCGCGTGAGAAATAAAACCCGCTGGACAAGAAAGTCACCGCATCTCTATATATGTATTATATAAGTTGTCTTCACTCCATATGGTAACTGATAACTGGTTTATCACAATATTCCACTCCTTTGACGACAGCATTTTATGTTTGTACTTTTTACAATTTATTCCAATACCAGTTAATATTTGGAAAATAAATAATTATTTGCCGGGTACAACATACTTTGCACCAATATGATAGTCGTTAATTCATATTGAGATCAATACCTCAGCAAATATTATTCCTGCAAGCTCCAAATAGAATTTTTCTAGATGTAGCCACGTTCATCCAAATGAGAGCAGAAACACAATGTAGCTACATCACGACTAGAGCAGCCATTCTGCGCTCAGCTCTGTATTATACGTTCTTCTACTTACATTGGTAGCCACACACGCATCGATATCATATCGCTCGAAATATTCTATACATTTTAGATAGTGAAGAATTTCATAAGGCCCTTCAACCGACATGATTAATTACACTTGTTTTACTAATCCATGATTTCTTTATCATTATCATTTTAACACCCTCGTGACTTACCGCGAAACGAGAGATATCAGGTTCGTTCCACGTAGTGTATTAACACCGATTACGAATAAAAGTTGATTAACAATTATTTGGTGTTTTTTGTTTGTGGTGTATCTTTAAAGTTTTGCCTTTTCCTTGCAAACAAAAAGTTTGCGGAACACTGGGATAAGGTGATGAAATGAAAGGCAAATATATAGAAATGAACATCGATAAACATTTTATTATATATTTCACAAGCTGAGTCATAATAACAGCGAGTTGGAGGAGAATACAGAAAACACTTGTACGGATATTAACCTTACAGCATCAAACACGCTGAGATCAGAATTTTATTCAATGTCTGCCGAAAGCTGTGCTATACGAATTGTTTGTGTCCCAGTCTATGTTGATCAGAGCTAGACAAAAAATGTTTTGAATAAAATTGAGATACTTCAATTACACACGTAGAAATAGTAAAATACATTTGGATTTATTAAACACAAAATTCAACAAAACGAAGCAGAGATAACTCTCAGGACAATGGTCTAATGTTTTATTTAGATATTAAAAAACTAGTGGATTCTTATGTCGAACTTATATAGGTTCAAAAAGTCATCAAAAATTTATCAATACTCTAGACATTATAAAAATAAAGGTTCAATCTTAGAAGGTACATTTGTTCGTTTTCATGAAAATAAATGCAAACATTGCCACTTTGGACTGTCAAAATTATCATCCTATATTTGACAAAGAATAGGATGACTATTACATAAAGAAATAGGTCAAATTAATATTACTCAGCGGTCAAAATTCAGTCATTCCATCACGGTTCGACCACGTTAATACAATTTGTCAGATGTAGTTGATCGCTCGAGCTTAGCTAAACCGATTGTTGACAGTTTCCCCAAGTCCCTGTTAATATTCAATTCCACATTGCAGTTATACATCATATCAGAAAGTATCGTGTTAACACGGGACTCGAGAAAACGTTACGATAAAAAATTTGGCACAATCACTGGTGGCGTGATTCAATCACGCTATATTAACAAACTTACATAGTAAACTTAAACAAACTTAATATACAATTTTGGCTTTACTATGGCAGAATATAAGTGAAACTGTAATGGGCAAGCAGAGTGAAGCGAAGATGAAGCTTAAAGTTTTAACATCAGTCACATTTATTATAACTTTGTCTACGATTTAAATGATTAACTAGTGTATACAACTCTCTTTTCCCTGTAAATTATATAAATTCATTTATATGCCTATTACAGGCAATTTTTTTTAATTCAAAACTATTTAATGCTTTCAAATTACGCTTAATTTTCTTTTAAATAAAATCGGAAATATTATAGATCCTTTGTTCCAATAAATTGAATTAATTAATTAGATATCTAATTATTAGGTCTTCAATTTGGTTCAAAATGTTTTTCATGATATAATATAATATGAATTTTTTTCATATTATATTGTTTGGAATTCTCTTAAATTTTTCCGTTTCTTTATAGTATGTCTATCTACTGCGACCACATTCTACAAGACAGGCTAAATAACTCTATATGCAGATCTAGCCTGTCTTTTTTTAACTTTTTCTTTCTTTCAGGTCTGTCTAGTAGAATATCTACAACACTTGTTCTGTACAACACTTGCTAGTCATTTAATTTGTAAGCACATTTTGAAATCGATACATCTTATAACAAAAATACAGTCTTGAAATGTTACCATTGAACTACTTAGCAATAAATAATGAAATTTCTCTTATACAAATTCCAAAAAAGATACACCCATAAACTAGATTGTGGGAGTTGTTAAATGTATTAATAATCTATATAGAAAGAAAATCAGGAGAGGTACACCAATAATACAAGAAGAGCAGGACTGATTTTCATGAAATTTGATGTGGAGATAGCTAACATCCCAGGTTAGCATATATACTTTAACCGACTACAAAAGTGGTAATTCATGTAGCAATTTGTCGTTGTTGGCGCGTCCAAGGATTGCTAAGGAAGCAATAGACGATACGCCAACTCAGTCAATTTTATTGGACAGACCAAATGCCGTATCCGCTGACAACAGTTGGCTAGTATATTCCAAAACACTCAAGACTCCATAATTCCTATAGAATACACCGATGTATCGACTTCAAAACATATATACACCTAAACATTTAAATGTTAAATAACATCGAGAGCAACATTTTTTTTTTGTTAACCACACTTCACAATTGTTTGAAGCCTAAAATTTTTTAATTATTTTTAAAATGTTTTAGTCGTAGACAATTGTGAACTATGAAAAGATCATTTTTTTTTATTATGCTAACACCCAGATTTTAAATTAAACAATTGAGACTTTAAGTGGAAGTATGAAAAATAAATTAATTATTAAAAAAATATCTACACAAACGATAAAGTATTTATAATAAAACAATAATTTAAAAAAATAAAAATCAATAATTGGTCTATTTAAAATGACAAAACCGTTAACAAAGTTCAAAGAAAAGATTAACTAAGAGTTGAGCTTACAAAAACTAGCAATTCCCACACCTAAATGGTAGGAATCGAAGTTGTAAAAATAGCAGAAAAAATCTTTGGTTATTCTTTGCCTTTAATCATTGCCAAGTTGTCGTTATATACCTTTTGGTGATCTTAAGAAATGTTTAAAATATAACATCTAATCCCCACCTCTTACCCCCATATAAAAATAAACCCCTAACTAAAAAATTGTAATTTAAAAAAGGGACAAAGCACAATAAAAACTAACAAAACTCAATACGAAAAGCAATAAAAAAAATCAACTTCTTAAATTTCCCAAAAATGTATCGTATAATACCTTTGTTATACATACAACTTATATGATAATTTAACAGACTTAAAGGAAATCTTATGATTAAATTATGTTTTAATACATTTAAATGAACCAATAATTAAATGTTCTGTGTTGTACAATTCAATGTTGTTTATCTATTGTCCAAGTGAATATGCGTACGATTGGTTATTTAATTGAGAATACGATGATTAATGTACTTTATGTAAGCACCGCTTTGTGGTGGTGGTGGTGTCACGTGAGTTTGGCGTCATTCCGAAATCGTCTGGTTGACCGTGAGTTTAATCTGAAAATGGTTACATTATAAGGCCATCAGTTGATAAATATAACTCCTTGAAGAGTTGGAATCCATAGGATCGATGTCGCGAAGAAAATGGTAATATATTTACAAATTATTTATTCTTTAACGACCGACAATTCCGTTACTCGCTGGAGCCAAAAGTGCCCATGGACGGTAGACTACATATATACTAGATGAGCCTCCTTTGTTTTAGGATGGTATAAAACACAGGGTAATAACATAAACCAATAAATGGAAACTTCTGCACAACATTCAAACATAAATGAATTGTATATTTGACGATGAATAATATGATAAACCCTATGAGTTTCTTATTGGTTCTTCTCGTAGAGGTATATCTGCCGAACCAATGGTAGTTTTACTATTGTAACTTGACTTGCAAAAGTACCCTTTATGGGGCCAATAGGAATAAATGATTTTTAAGTTTGAGTTTGAAACAGTTACTACGTTAAATTTATGGACTTCGTACATTAGTTAAGCTTCATATCATTACGTCAATTATGATATAAAACTCACTCAAAATAGTTCCATCTATTTAGAAGGTTTAATAGCATGGCGATTTCAATGCGAGACTGGGCGCGCAGAGAGGCGACGAACTGAGAGTAGGGAATTATGGATTGGGGCAGCGAAACGCCAGG
>DWCF01007676.1:0-10323 GCA_018230265.1 Delias oraia
AAACAGCAGATAAGAAGGCAGAAAAATATATATAAAAATCTATTTTGGTATGTGTACCGTACATCTTAATGTGCATAAACTGATAAGTTCAGACAATGCGTTAATTAGTGTTGTTACGTGTTGTCAGCATGTAATATCTAATCTCGTTATACAATGGTAACGTATTAGTGCCTATATAGACGCTGATGTAATATGACAGATTTACAAGCATTACTAATCCTACATTTAATTAAATATAATCAACAACATCTTCATTAATATTCATAAAAATTTGCTTATAAATGCTATAAATATCAATAGTAAACAAAATATAAATATTATATACAATTTTATATATACTAAAACAGAATAATTATCAGTATAATATATACCATCTATTATTAGTAAAAATGTATGATTATCTAATCTTAAAGTTTCTTCAATCATAACTTGTAGGGTATCAAAATGATCTATTTAGTTTAATTAAAGATCAGTAAAATTCCTTAATTAACTTTTCAGCTATTAAGTTGAGTATTGTATAGAGTTATAGATAACATAGTAATATATTTGTATATATCAGACTAGTAAAATATTAAAGAATAATTAGATCTTTATATTATAGACTAAATATACAAGTAAAGAATATTAAAGATTAATATTATTTAATGAGGTAATATAGTTTTAAAAATAGCTAGTAGTAAATTAATAAATCAACACTGTTATTTATTATAATCGAGTAACTGTATTAATTTTAACAAGTGCTTTATAATAAAAAACAAAGAGTAATAGTAAATTACAAAAGTTTTATTATATAAAAATTATTACATTTATAAATATATATCTAATAAATCAACAAAAATATATATATCTATAAGTTGATTTATTTATTAATTTAAAATGTCAAAAAACAACTACCTCTTATTTAAATTATAGTAAACATTAACCTCTTTTAAGTTCTTATATTTATTAGATCTATCATAATCTATTTTCAGTATAATATAACTACTAGATAATATTATCTTCTATCATCAAATCTTACATTTAAAACAACAAAAATATATATAATATTTTATATAGTTAAGTATGTTATAAAATATATTCATTCTCTTAAAGAAGTAATCTATAAAAAAAACTATTCTATTACAATTAACAGATATTATAATATGCATAATAATATTTTACCCTTTAAGATGATAATAAAATTTAGTGGTAGTTTGATTCTTCTCTAAATAATAAAGAATATATTCTTAAAGACAATTCATCCTTAAAAAACCTGTTTGTAAATATTTATAAAGATATTACTACTGAATATTGTAGCATAGATGGATCTATAAAAGATGGGGTATTATGTCTCTTAGATGATAGTGATTGGGAACTACTAGGGTGTTATGATGCAGATCTCTCTGAAATTAAAGTTATAACACTTATTAATACCATACATGGTGGATAATAAAAAGTTTTAATTTATGCAACTTTATAATTTTTATGCATATTTTTTATTAAACCCATGTATGATAATGTATATATATGTCTATATTGTAATAAAGAATATCCAAAACTCTGTAAACTTAATAAACACATAGAGACATCACACTTAAATATAAAAACAGACAAATGTGACATTTGTAATAAATTGTTTTCTAAAAAGGGGGCACTTGTAAGACATCTTACTACTCATAACAAGGATGTAGAATATATCTGTGAAATATGTAATAAGACCTATACTAATAAAGATAACTTAGAAAGACATAAATGGACACATCACCCTAATATACTGTAAATATCTTTAGAGTATTTGTAATATTACTATTTAGTATATTAAAATAAGTCTTTATAATTATCTTAGATATATAATTATCATCTAGCAAATATATAAAAAACATAATAAATTTTCAACTTATTGATAATAATCATTCAGTGAATTTAACTCATCCTTATATCTATAAAGATTACAGATCTCATTATAAAAGGGATCTTTATCTTTCCATAAAGGATAGATTCTTACCATTAATCTATTATATTTAATATTATTTCTATATCTCTCTAATATATCTAATTGTCTACTAAAAGACTTCATATTACTCTTAATAAAATCCAATATCTTTAAAACTAATTTGATATTATCCTCATTATTCAAAATAAGAAGAATCTTAATAAGATCACTCTTATTGTAGACTTTATTATTTTTGTGTAATAACAGATCAAGTAGAATACTTTTACTGTAAAAATCCAACTCTTCATAAATTAAAATATCTATTTTATATTCTTCATTATAGGACAAAATATTCCCAATACATTTAATACTATCCAAATTACCTTCTTTTTTAAGTCTATCGCATAACTCTAAGAAAAAAACTTGTTCCAATCTAAATCCATTTTTAGACAACTTTAATAATCTCTTTACATCGTATTTGATTAAATCACTCACAGTCTTTTTTGCATTCTCATCTGTTAAATATTTTATAAATCTGTAATTAGTGGATTTATATTTGTAATTAAAATATTTAGTAAAGATAATGTACTTTTTTATAATCTTTCTATATGATTTCTTTCTCATGTAACTACTAATGTTTATCTTCTTACGATACACTTCGGTTTCTTTACGAGTTCTAGGTAAAATTGCTTTATATCTTTTAGGTTTAATAATATTAATGTCTATTTTTTTTATTTTAGTATCATCAATCACATCAATTTTAATAGACTCAATAAAATAAGGTTTAAGAAATTGTTTGCACATACAATTAATCTTATCTGTAAAATTAACATCACAAGGACATCTAAAAGATTCGGGCTGTAAATTACAATGTGTTTTGTTTCTGGTTGATAAGTATAACAGAGATATGTCTTTATGCTCATGATCTAATAATCTTTTATATATTCCTTCTAAGAATCTCTTAGGCATTAATTTACTAGTATGATATTCTCTAATCAAATTTATAATATCATCATTTATCTCTTGTCCATGCCAAATATATTTATACAACTTGTCATGTAGTAAAAATAGATGGAAGAATTTCTCTTTAAGATCAAATAAGAACTCAATTTGAAAGTACATGCATCTTTCTAGAAGACAATGAAAAGCGTATTCAATACAAGCGCCTATAAATTCATTACTACGTTTAGCCAGAATACAAGGAATGTCTAGATCTACAACTCTATATTTTTCAAGTATATCAATGAATATATTAAAATTAATAGTATCAACAATATCGTAACTGCTTGTTAATTGGTTGTGTTTTTTTATAATCTCAGTATAAACATTGCCGTCTATAATAAAATCTGGATTGTCATATAATAAAATCATTAATTCTAAACTCTTCACTGGTCTAATTATTAAATTGCTCATGTACAAAAGATATTGAGTATAAGGATTGTTTCCTAAATCATTATTACTAAAAAGATCATCAGAGGTTAATTTTTGTGTTTTAATTTGATAGTCATCAATTTTTATGATATCCTCCCATTTCTCTAGGTAATATTGTAATCTATAAGAGACATTATCTGTAAAAATATACCTAGTAAAAGTAAATACCATTGAAATATCAAAAATGTCAAAATCAAAATCTTTTTTATAAAAGTAAAAAGGCAATGATACGTAAAATGGAAAATTTATCTTTTGCATAATCTTAGCAGTATCATTTCTGAGTAAATATTCTCCTATCATCATAGACAACAGAGGATGATTATTACACATATCAAATAGTTCATTAAACTCAATATCTAATAACAAATATTTGAGTATATCATAGGTATACCATTTAGGATTTCTTATAAATTCTTCTATAGCAATATTTATGCAAGAATTTTTTATATTTATAGTTTTTATTTCGAGTTTGTTTGTTTGAAATTTATGAATAAAATAAAGACCATAATAATAATATTTTTCTGTTGATGTAGTTTTTAGTAAATTTAAATAATATTCATCATTCTCTTCTAGATCATCAAATGATGTTAAATCTGGCAGTGGTTTATAAAAAAATAATTCATTTAATAAAATCATATAAGGGTCAAAATATTATTAGTTTTAATTTCAAAAATCAAACCAAAAACTTCTTATTGTTGCATTACAACTTTATAAATTATAGTTACGAATAAAAAATATCTGCTGATTATAAATTAAAATAATTGCAGCTATTTTGATAATTTATTATCATTTTTAAAAAATATTATTGAACCCTAATGTTTCCTTTAGAAAAATATTATAAACCTTCTACTCCTGTTTCTTATTACAAAGAGAAGACATTTACAGGAACTGATCAAGAATATTTAGAATTAATTAATGAATCAAACACAGTGTATATAAATAATATTGATACATCAGTAGATGAATCACGAATATGGGAGTTATGTCTTCTATTTGGTGATGTTAAAAGAGTTATTATGGGTATCAATAGAAACCATCTCACTTTCTGTGGATTTTGTTTTGTAGAATTTTACAATAAAGAAGATGCATTAAAATGTAAACTGTGGGCAGATAGACTTAAATTTGAAAGAAAATGTCTTAGTGTAGATAAAGATTATGGTTTTAAAGAAGGGCGTCAATATGGTAGAGGAGTTTTTGGTGGTAAAATGAAAGATGACAATGCTAAAAAAAGAAGGTATTATAGTAGTTAATTAGTTTATTAAAGATTATTCACTATCACTGTCAAAGACTATTCTATTTTTCTGATCCTTTTTATTATTGTCAGATTTATTTTTTTTATTATTGTCAAATTTATTTTTTTTGTTATTGTCAAATTTGTTTCTTTTGTTGTTGTCAAATCTATTCATTTTATTATTATCATCTTCTTTATAATTTTTATTCGCTTGTTTGTCATCTTCTTTATAATTTTTTTTCGCTTGTTTGTCATCTTCTTTGAAATTTTTACTTCTTTTATTATTGTCATCATCTTTATAATTTTTACTTCTTTTTTTATTATCATCTTCTTTAAATGAGCTCCTTTTTCTAATATCAAAATTATTTTTGCCGTTAGCTTGTTCGTCAGCATTTTTAATAAATAACGTCCTATCTTTGAAAACCAGTTTAGAATTTAAAATTTTCTTGAAAGTTTCTTCTTCTTCTAAAAATACAAAAGCAAACCCTTTAGTCCTATCATCTTCCATAGGTATATGACATCCTTTAATATTTCCATAAGTTTCTAAAAAATCAATTAAATCTTGCTTACTACACTTATATGGTAAATTATTAACTTTCAAAGTGTATTTCTTTTTCCTTTCAGTATTATTAGCTAAACTTACTGTCACTTTTCTACCAAATAACTCTTTATCATTCAATTTTAAACATTTTTTTGCATCTGCTTCCTTGACAAATTCAATAAAAGCAAATCCTTTGTTTCTGTTTTTATCACCGGTCATTGGTACAGAAATTCTAACAGTTTTACCAAGAAGACTTATTTCTTTTTTTATATCATCTTCTGATATACCAAAAGGAATGCCTTTCATAAAAACAACTCTAAGATCTTTGTCTTCTAAAGTTTCTTCGTCAATACTAGAAGATTGTCTTTCTAATTCACTAGAAGAACTTTCCTCAACCGCTTCATCTTTTTTTATTTTTCTGTTTTTAATATCGTTCTTTTCTTCTTCACTCGATGATGAAGTCTCACTATCTTCCTCCGATTGTTTTTCTTTCAAATCTTCATCCTCGCTTGATGATGAAGTCTCACTGTTGTTATTTACTTCTTCATCTTCGCTTGATAAATTGGTCTCACCATCTTTCTCTACTACTTCGACTTTTACATCTTCTTGATCACTTGATACATCAGACTCACTATCACTTTCTACTAATTCGGCTTTTACTTTTTCTTTTTGTTCTTTAACTTCTTCTTCACTTGAGGATGAGGACTCACTGTCTTCAACTACTTTTTTATTGTCAACTTTCATCTTCTTTTTATTATTAATAACTTGCTTTTTATTACTATTTTTCTTATTCATTTCTTTTTTGTCAGTTTTTTTTATTTCCTTTTTCATTAAATATGGGTAGAATAAAAAATAATACTGTTATTTATCTAGTAAATTACCCTTTTATGAAGAAATCAGTTCAATTTATGAAGTCTGATATGTTTTTAATTGACAAAATCTTAAATAGTTTTGGTATAAATATAATACTAAAAACTTGTAATCAGGATATTAATACCTATAATAAACTTATATCTGACTATAAAGAGGTAGAATATATATTTATTGATAAGCTTGATATTATAGTTGTACACCATTTGACATTGTTTTGTAATTATTATAAGATAAAAATTTTTATGTGTCCTAACCTACATGGGAAAATTTTAGCAATTAAACGGACTGATGTAAAACTGAAAGAAATACAAAACTTTTTGAATAAGGAGGCACAATTTGAAAAAGTAGATATTTATAATACAAAATAGAAAAATTTCATTGATAGTTATATAGTTTATTATTATTTTTTAATCGTTAAAAAAGTAGGTTACAAAAATAATTTTTATTATTGAAAATTGTTTTTTTAATTTTTCATCTTGCAGTTATTAATTAAAATTTTGGAGCATACTTAAATGATACTTAAAGCTTTTTTCTTATTGTAAAGTCAAAATTGTTATTTTGATACATTAATATATCTAACGTTACTTTAATTCTAAAACTATTTATTTACCAGTGATAATTATGGCTATTTAAATATTTAAGATGTGCGCACTAAAAATTTAATTTAATAATAAATCTGTAATTTTAGACTCTTTTATAAGTTTTGTAATTGTTTATGACTATTTTTGTGATATTAAGATGTGTTAAATGATGATAATTTACTTCTAAAAATTATCTTATAACAAGTTTACCTATAAAGATTTGTATGGAACAAGGAGAAACTTTTAAAATACAAGACGCATTTTAAAGCTATAGATAAGTAATAGAACCGCTGTCTTACATATAAAAATATAAGTACCTGTATGTAATTTACATAGATAAAGAATATATTTATTGTTGTATAAAATCATATTGTTATACGAAACGTATAAATATTAAACAACAACAGTCCATTTTTGACTTCCAAACTTTGTACTTTTACTTTTATAGTTAAATTTAAAATTAACAACATTCTTTTTATCTAAAATTTTTTATGGCTAATTAAAAAATTAATATGGACTGCTAAATTAGACACTAAAATTCATGAGGATATAAAATTGGCTTATTGTTTACAAACTTAAATACATGTTAAGAGAACCAACGTTATAAAATATCTTTTGTCATTCCTATAAGCATTATTTTTTGCTGCTTATACATAAAGTTTTCTTTCAATATAACTATTTTAAGAGCCAAATTGGTATAATATTAGTAAAAATTAATTTTAAAAATTTTTAAAAATCGCAAAAAATTACATTTTATTAAAATTAATAAATTACATGCAATTTCTTGATTACCTGTCTTTATTTTAGGTTTTTTTAACAACATTGTCCAATAGTATATAAACATCATATATTTACTATATACAAGTTAATAAAACAATTATCACTCGTTTAAAAGTTTTTTATTAATTAGCAAAAAATCTCATTTTAGTCATAAGCTTTCAATTGTGTGTATTTTGATTCAAAGCTTAAAACTTTTGTGTTTATTAACGATAGAACTGGGAATTATAAGTTAAAAACAACTTTGTATTAAATGTTTAATGCTTAATCATTGCACTTGATCCTCCTTTACAATCAATATAGACTACAGTGTGTAAGCATTAAGAGTAAAGTATGATAGAAAATTAATACATTCTAATATATAAAATTATAAAAATCTAGGTATGTATAATCAAAATACAGTTTAACGATTTATACGAAAAATAAATGTTCAATATTTATAAGTTTATCACAAATACAACCCATTTGTAATGTAAATTTAAAAAAAAGGCATAAATGAATTTTCAATTAATTTTTAAATAAAAATTTTCTTAAGGAGTCTCTAAAAGTCATATCTAGTAGCATAGACAATATTTACTTAATTTTGCTTTAGTATTTTTTTAAGACAAGATTTAAATATATTGAAATAGAGAGGTACGTGTTGCGTACAGTAAATTTTACGTCGTGTGAAACAATTGAATATCAAAAATGACTACAAGCAAAAAGTACTTGAATTAATATAAAAATTTAAAATACAATTAAAATTTAAGATTTGTAGCAAGCTTGTTTTTCAAAATTTCATCGGTAGGGGTAACATTAAATTTTTTTACATTAAATAGTTTTCTAATTTTAATAAAATTTAGAATTTTTCAAACTAAAACTTAAATTTGTTGAAGTCTTTATCGTAAACTTTGTTACACTACAGCGAAATTAATAAAAAGTGTTATATTACATAGTAAAAAGACATAAAGTAGGGTTTAATATTAAAATTAGACTTTTAAAATTATATATATACAATTAATGTTGATTATTACAACTTAATTATTTTAACCAAATTAAAACTTTAAACACCAATAAAAAAAATTCGATTTTTAATTTAAAAAATAGAATATTTTGATACTACAAATATTTGTAAAAATGCACCATTTATCGTTACCAAGACCCAAAATATACTAATAAAAGAAGGGAACCCATTATCCCAATCCGCTTTTAATACGGTAAACAATGAGCGCAGCTCTACATCAAAATCGAAAACCGTTTCTATTGTCATAAATACAATTAAAGACCCTGTAATACTAAATAATACAGAAAAAATCACATTTAAAGCTTTAGAAAACAAAAAATATATCAAACCAAAGACTATTACTAGTGATGCGTAAAATATATATTTCTGTTGGTCGTTATATATATTTACAAATGAATCTAAATACGTAGTATAAAAGAAATATGTGGCAATCATACCCAAAATAATACGAAACCCTCCTAATATATAAGTAATAATACAAGATAACAATATAGATATCAACATGATTGGAATGTATTCGTATTCACTTTTTTCTACAAACTCTTTAATAGCAGGCAGTATTTTATTAAGAGGCCACCAACTGACTTCCTGTTTGACTAATTCTTCTGTATGATGAAAAAGGAATATTGACATTATAAAACCAAGTGATAGTCTCGTAGTATAGATACCGAATAGAAGTAGATATATTCCTACTACTAAAATTGCTGAACTTATATATATAGAACTTTCTATATATTCCGAGTAATTGACAACTAGACCATTTATTTCTGTTATAATAGCAGGAGGCTTTACTTCATATAGAGCATTTACAGACAATGGAGTAGTCTGCCGTTGGGTTGACTCTAAAGTAACCGGAATATAAAAAAATAGATTAATCAACATAACGATCGTAAAAATTACTGTTAAAAATAATTAATAACCAATAAAATATTTTTATCAGTAATACTGAATAAGGAGATTTTGTTGTGTTAATAAACAAATTCAATATTAAATATATTTATAGTTAACAAATTTAATATAAAAATATATTTATAGAAAACAAATATAATATAAAATATATTTAAAGTATCGATTTGGTTTCTAATTTTACAAAATTGGTCTATATATGATTTTTAAAACATGTTTTTTTTTTCTTTTGTCATTTTTTTAGGTACTTGTCGTTTTTTCCAAAACAATATATAGAGTAAAAAAAATCTTTTCGTATTAAATATATTTACATGACTGCAAAAAATAGTGTTTATATCGTCACTAAATAAATTTAAGATAGAATGTAATATTTTGCTAAAATTTTCTCTATTCCATTTTTCAGGTGTATGACCTTTTTGTAAAAGAGGTTTAATATTCAAAATAAAATTATCTGGTCATAGAAGTTAATATAAATATATTTTATTGTTTATATTAGCACTTAAAGCAATACTTTGTAATATAATTTCCGTTTTTTCTGTATATTATAATCTAATCACGTTTAATTTAAAATACTTTTGCATATTAAATCAAAATTTTTGACAGATAGTTTAAAAAATAACAAGATATTATTTAGACAGAATACAAAATAGTATTCTAATGGCTTTGTATTAGACAAATAATTTTTTTAGCAAATTACTTGACTTAATATATTGTTCTTTAAAAAAAACAATATATTTTAATTTATATTCTCTAAATTTTTACAATCAATTAGATATTTTTAGATATAGGGAACAAAACAAATCATAGTCACATGTACTTTTAGATACTATAATAGTAAAATGCAGATAATGGTTCATGGTAGTAAATAATAAGCTATTTAACCCTTTGTAGAGTAAATTTATACAAAAAACGTTATGTTAAAGAAAAAAAACAGTTTTTAAATTATTTCAAGTAATGTTTTTTTAGACTGTAATGATAAATTGCAATTTACAAGGTATTTATAAATTTCAAATTTATATGGTTCTACCACTATTATTTTTAAATTCGTCAATAAATGATAATATAAAA
>DWCF01007677.1:0-10321 GCA_018230265.1 Delias oraia
GTGCCTGCAATATTCTAAAAATATTAATTTCTTTACATATATTTACAAAGGGCGTAAAAACCAAAGGTCCTTCGAGCCTGAATTACAATTGATATTTGAGCGTCTTGATGTCTTAATCTTATACCGGCTTCAAACATAAGAAAAGATATCCAATATTTTCTATTAACTTTCAATTGAACTCAAAATAATTAACACAGAAAAAGGAAATACTGACCCAAAACAAGAGTGACTTTCATCAATCATCTTTATCCCTTTTGTAGTAGGTTTGACGGTGATAGTAGCTCTCTCTCTTAACGTATCCCGCAACGTGGAGCGAAGTAAGGGCTCTCTGGCTAATTGGACCCCACACATATATATCGCACGACGCAACACTTCGCCTGATGATCCCCCAGGTGGAGTCTGCAGAGTACATTTTAAAAAGTTATTATTACTATGTTTCTAACACCCGTCGGAGAGCCACTCTAAAGCATATTATGCTGACGCACTAATTGGACCGGCTCGTCCAAAGTGACACTACGGGCTCACAGAATACTCAGCATGAAACGGTACTTGTAATGTGTTTCGCAGATTGAAATCGCAGATTCCTTAAAAGTGCCGCGTAAACGGGATAAAAAACCGACAACACTACCAATGCGCAGACTGTGGCGCGGTTGTTCATGGGCGGCGGTCTTTATATATATAAAGATTAAACAATCTACATATTACTTACGTATTCATGGGCAGCATCCAACGGCGGCACGGCGGGTTGGTCAACTTCATGCCTCTGGTAATTGTCGCGAACGTTCTCGGCGAATTGCTCGGCTGACAGACCAAATTTGCGCACGAGCGGTTCTATCAAAAAACATTTTCATAGATTGCTTACGCTAAACTGCCGCTCTAAAATTAATATACGCAGTCGAGAAACCTGACAAGATCAATTATATACTAGTGGACGCGGCAGACATCGTCGATCCCGGTACACCGCCTACCGGGATATATAACTCTCAGCGATACATCCGAAAAAACGATATACTAATTATACCCCATTTTTGTAGTCGGATAATTGTTTTGCCTTCACGGAACCTCTCCACTAAAACTTCAACTTTATGTTAAAGTATTACAATTCAAATAAACAAAATATTACGAATACTTTCTATGGGAATAAAGATGTGATGTATTTATTTAATTCCAAGAATTTTCATATTTATTCACCATTTAAACCTCCTACGATCTTCCAAAAAAAAATCGGTTCAGCCGTTCTGGACTTTTAGCGAAAATATCGAACAGCAATTTATTTTTATATAAGAAGATTGCTAACGTACCAAGACCAGCCTTCCTGCAGAGCTCATAAGGGCCAGAGCGGACTGCATACTTTACTTCTGTCGGCTCTTCATCATCAGGCATCCCAGCTTCCACGGCCGCTGCAGCTTCCTCTGGGTCATCACCGTTCTTTTCTGCCTCTTCGCGGGCCAATTTTCTTTAAAAAAATATAAATACATCCCGTGGGTACTTTTCCGCTGAGTAAATCCAAAAGTTTATAAAACACATTCAACTTTTTGAAAAGTAATATTAACACTTACTTTTTCACTTGAATCTCCCTCTTTCTCTCTTTACCGCGTTGCACTTTTTGCATGTCAGGTAAGTCATGCGAATAGTACAGTAGAAAATGAGTGTGAACATCGCGCAACTCTTCGGGAGTTTGAACATTTTTCAATCTGAAAAATATATAATTTAACTTTATAAAAACATCAAAATGTATTTAAAAACCGGCAACACGAACAAAACATAGTATGGCGTGCTTGTCCATCGGGGCTGTGATCTCTTACCATACAGAAAATCCGTCTGCTCCGTTGCCCGCTATACCACAAAAAATGTGTATTCTTACTCTTTATTAGACTCTTCTTCCTCTACATGACATTCACACATGACTTCTTATTCTATATGACGTAAAAAACCTGCAACACAACCAGTGCGCAGAGTGTGGCGCGGTTATCCATGGGCGGCGATGTTTTCTTACCATATAGGAGACGCATCTGCTCCGTTGTCTGCCATACAAACATTAAAAAACACATTACAATAAGAACCAAACAGATGTATCACATAAATTTACTTGGATTGCAGAAAATTCCATTCTAAGTCAGATAAATTGTTTCTACTGCTGTATCGCCAAAGGCTTTGTTTTTCTTAACGAGAAGCAATTTTAAATTTTATCAAGCAATGTTACCTCTCGACATCTTCATCCTTTATAAGCCTCATGGTTTCAGGAATAGGTGCATCCGGATTAAGCATCAATTTATCCATTTGAAAATCTCGCATATTCTCCAGCAATTTTAATAGGTTTTCTTTGCGTTGCTTCAACTGACACCACTATAATAAACACAGAGTAAATATATACAGTAGTCGAGACTATCATGTATTTCTATTTAAATTAAGTCATACTTAAATAATATTTGTGTTCAAAATTATTAAATGTTTATGTTATTAAAAGTTCTAATTAGTATTTTCTATATATGTGAAGAAAGTCCATGACCAGCTACCAGATTTCTAAACCAATGCGACTTAGGTAACTTCAAGAAAAGAGCGTACATATTCCTTAAAGACCGGCAAAGCACCCGTGACTCTGCAAGGGCTAGAGGTGTCCATGGGCGGAGGACAACCCGCCCTGGGTGAGCCTCCTGCTCGTTGGCCACCGTTTTTATAAAAAAAAGTATATTTCTTTAATTTTTACAGTTGGATGGTAGAGCAACGTATGAATTTGACACACGTCATGGAGATTACGCAATTATATTAAAAGTGCAAATAGATAAAATTAATAAGAAAATATTATTAAAAGGAATGTTTTAAATAATAGTCATTAAATATCGTTTTTCTATTTTTAGAGCAAGACATGGTTTAATTGTGTTGCATTACAATCCCTAAGAAAATTAGACTACACTTACTGTCATATATACACATATTTAAATCTTGAAAGAACATTATTTTCTACTTATTTTGAACCTTTAATTTAATTAAAAATAATAATTACCTTTGCATCATATTTGTAGACCTTCCACAGGTCATTGATACTCAACTCTGGTTGCACATATTCCTTCCTATAGAAAGCTATGAACGGCACTTCCAACGTTTGATTCCGCATAAAATCTAAAGCCTGCCGGATTTTCACCACAGTACTTGAACCACTGTTGACAAAAACTTAAGTCATATACTACACGAAAAATACCGTATAATTCAAAACACCATCAAGTCTCGTTAAACCATAAAACAATACGCACACTTTAGTTATATTCAGATGACACATTTTAATAAAAAAATAATTTTAAAAATACAAAATTGATCTTTTTTCTCAATTATCTATTATTCTCTCAAGATTAATATAGCCATGTTGATAGATAAGCAACATACAAATTAAGAATATAAATACTATTATATCTGATGTTATATTGTAATTATTTTCGACAGCCTCGTAGCTAAGTGGTTTAATAAGTCTACCATGAAACGAAAGGTATCGGGTTCGAATCCCGGTCTGTAAGATAATTATTTAATTTATAATTTATTCGGGAAGGGCTTAATAGTAGTCGGACGAGTGTCTTAATGCTGTCGCACCCGTGGGAGAGCCATGCTGAAACTCAAATCGTTATGTCCAATTTGAGGATGTTGTAAGCTCTCTTTTTGGAGGAATCGAAAGAATATGTATTAAGTTACTCCTAAAGCAGACTCAGAGAGAAACGGTACTTGTACTGTGTTTCGCTGAGTTAGTGAGGATATCGGAGGCTCTTGAAATTATACCGTCTAAGTCAGCACAGCCAAAGTGGTTGTCGATGGGTGGCGGTCTTCTTTTACTATATAAGGAGACCTACCTGCTCTGTTGTCCGTTATACAATTAACATTGTACATACCGTCTAGACCTTTCCCTGGCTTCTTGTGCATCTGCTTTGGAAACGGGAGGTTTAAGAAAAGCCTGCTTGTAAATCCACTCAGCCTCATCCTCCAGCTCGGTGCTGCCTTCCTCAACTGGCGTTATAGGCACTTCGCGTATTTGCATACGTTCTGGTACGTCTGTTTTACGGATCTGAAATAGAAATTATATTAGAAGAAATAGCAAATAATTAATTTTACTATATACAGTGTACACTCCATGTAACGTCCCTCGATTTAACGACAAACTCCCTAAAGCGTCGAAATCAAATGGCTTTAGTTGGTTTAGCTTGTCTTCCATCCACCCGTTCATCTCTCCATTTAACGACAACTCTTTATAACGCTATAAAATAGACAGTCCCTTCAGTGTCGTTATATAGAGTTTATACTGTATATGAAATTTTATTTAAGTTTATTATTATTATTATTTAGTTCCAAGCTAAACCCACTGAAAAGAGCCAGCTAAATAAACTCAGTGATTGTGATTTTTTTTTCTGTATATATATACATATTTAATGAGTACACAAATATAACATGTTTTGTTTTAATAACATACATTAACAATGTGAACTATTGTAATATTATAATGAACTTTATAGCTAATAAAAACTAATCTTTTTTTAAATATGACAGCGTTTTAATGTTATAAATTGAAATATTTAAATACATTGAGATATTTCAAATATTTGTAAATCTTGTATTGTATTGTATAAATTATATTTTTAATTTCAATTATTTATTTATATTTATATATTTCAAATAAAACTAATTCTGTAATAACTTTCAATTTAAAAAGGTTTAGTATATAAATTACTTAAATTGCTATAATAATACATACCTCGTTGTCCAAATCGGTGAAGTGACTTCTCTTTAACTCACTAGGCTCATAGATCTCAAATATTGACTTTTTACTGGGTCGTTTAGCTTTACCTTTTTTAATTCTGCGTCGTTCACCTTAAAAAACATAAATTTATTAAATTTTTTAATTTTAAATTATAGCGGACAACGGAGCAGAAGGGTCTCCTATATGCTAAGAGAAAAGAGCCCCCCATAGACAATCGCGCACATTAGTTGTTTTGCCGACTTTTTACACCACTTAAGCGGCATTTTTAAGGACCTCTGATTTCCTCACTCACTCAGCGAAATACAGTAGATGCACCGTTTCAGGTACAACTACCATTTCACGTTGAGTATTCTATGAGCCCTTGGTATCACTTCGGAGGAGCCAGACCACTTAATGCGTCAGCATATTATGGCTACCATTACTGGTCGTGCCGATATATAGACAAGAACATTATTGTGTTGACTCATAATATTAATTAAAGCTATTACAATATTTTTAAAACTATACAAGGTTTGATCAGGTAAATAAAATGAACTATAAAAACACAAATCATCCAAACATACTTTCCTCTTCCTCATCCTCAATATATTCATCCAAATCTTCCTCATCTTCTTCGTCGTAGTCTTCATCGCCATACTTCTCAAATTCATCATAGTCAAAATCCACTCCAAAGATATCTTGGCCTTCTTGAAGTGAACTAGGGAATAATAAAACAATCCTAAATAACATCCAACCTCAGGTAAAATTTATTAATGTGTGTTTCGCTGCCTATCAATGCCTAACAATAAAATGCACAATATAGGTCTGGGAAGTTAATATAAATTCATTAAAAATAAAATTGATTCTAAAATTTGATCAATGAAAAAGACATATCAATTTCACAGTAGTTTACATTCTTTTCACTTACGCATCTGTAAATATTGGCTTTCGTTTCTTCTTTCTCTCCGCTATAGGCCGACCATCATCACCAACAATGAAATCATCAGCATCAGACTCCATGTCCTCATTATCATCATCATATTCCGCTTCGCGAGGTGCACCTGATTCAGACCGATTATCGTCTTCCTATAGAAAACATAACATTCCATTATATTATTACTATTTTATTAAACTAGTCTTAATTTTTGATTTGATTAATGACAAAAATTCCTAAATGTATAAATTCTAATTTTATTTATGACATAATTTTTTTTTACAAAACTGTAAATGTGTATAACTAAACATTAATTAGAATATATTTATTAACAAATCTGACAATGTTTTTGTCTATACCTCATCTGAACCTGCAACAAAAAGCTTTTCAGCAATGACTTCCCGCTCCAAGTCTGGATCATCATTTCCTTCATTATCACTATCATCATCTTCTAACCTTCTTAGCCGTTTGAATTTGTTCTGGGAACAACAATTTACATAATATGCATTTAAATAAATTTTCTGTTAGAACTTAATAATCTTTTTATGTTATACAAATTATTTAAATTAGAAATTATTAAATTCTTGAAAACAAAAAATTATTTAGTATCTCTCAGATCCATTGTGGTCCCTTTATTAAAAAGTAATCTATATAATTAAACTTATATCTCAGTAGACCTAGAATCTTTATATGTGATAGATTATTAATGAACATTGAGGGGCAGAGTACCAATATTATTATTTTTTTATATAGTATAGTGGACAACGGAGCATGTGGGTCTCCTATATGATAAGAGAACACCACCACAAATAGACAACCACACCAAGGTCCATGCATTGGCTGTGTTGCGGACTTCTTACGCCAGTTAAGCATCATGTTAAGGGCCTCTGATAGAAGTCTCTATATTCATAAAATTATTTTATAAAACTTTATATACTTTGAAAGCTGTCTACAATTTCATAACATTTTTACTTACCCTGGCAACTTTTACTCCAAGATTCTCTTCAATCAAATCATAATCTTCATCCTCAAGCCTATCATCCAATTCATCATCACTCTTCTTTCTTTTTTTAGGCCCTACACTAGCATCTGAATCTTCACCGTCACTCCCAGAGTCCTCTATTGGTGCATCATCTATTAGATCCTTTAATTCTTCTCTAAGGCGCTCCTCATCATCTATACAAAATAGCAATATAGATACATAAATGATGATTAATGCAGAAGTAGGAGTCAAATAAGTTAAGAAAATTACAAATTTTTCATAAATGATTGAAAAGTAAGACTATTATTGCTCTGAATAAAATATTTTTATAAATAAATGAACATATATGCTGTATATATTTTAAATAAATTAAACTGTTTTGACTTTATTGACCTTTAATAAATAGCGTTTTATTACCTTCTACCTTGTTATAACCTCATTATATCTATTGTACACATCAACAATACACTTACTGTATAATAACCTTTTAATCAATTAAATAGAGACTTAAGTATTAATCCTTATATCATTAAATCTAATGTAAGGCAATTCGAAGTAACGAATAAACTGTACGGTGAAAAAAAACATCAGTAGACTACTAACCCTCTTCTTCTTCATCTTCGTCGTCACTTTGTACAGCAGCTTTACGTTTTGGTTTCTTTCTCTCTGCTGGCTTGTCGTCTTCTTCAGAATCTAACTAAAGTTTTAAAACGAAATTTGAATAGAGAAAATATACATGATTTCAAAAATGTTTGGTTGAAACACATAATTGGGACGTTTTACTAACCTCGCTTTCTTCGACTTCAGAATCAAGAAAATCGGCCATGATCCAAAGTGGATGATCCTTATTCTTACTTACACTAATAAGCAATGAAAGTAACTAATAACTTAATGTTAAATTAATGTTTTAATTGATTTGGGACATGGTAAAAATCATTACAAATCACAAACATAAACTACGGAGCACGGTTACAGAGTGAAAGTTTCGTTTATATAAATGAAACATCTGTACAGACTATAGAATAAAATTGAGTTGTCTATGTTTTTCCATTGAATTTTCGAATGGGAATAAAAAGAAATTTTAAATGTCAATTATTTGTTATTCTTACAAATTCTAAAAAATTATCAACAAGAAATACGAAGTTGTAAAATATAGTGCTGCATTAAATATTAAGATAATATAATAAAATATCTAAACTTCTATGATTATTGTTTTAAATGGCACCTATTGTAAAAAATATATTACATGCAGGACAGAGGTATATTCCTATTAATGATGGTAGTAAGGTTTGTATAATTTTATCTTATTGAAATATGCCTAAATTAAAAATGTATTATTTATTCATTAAATTATTATTACAGGCTCATTTCCACTTTCAAACATGGAAAGTAGACAAGGAACGAATTCTTGTTGATGATAGTAAAAAGATTGGGAAAAGAGAGCCAATGGTATTAGTAATAGGTCATAAATTCAAGTTAGAGGTTTGGGAAACCATTGTTAAAATGATGGCAGTCGGTGAAATTTCCAGTTTTACTGTACAAAAAGAGGTTTGTACTTACAAATATTGTAAACCCATAATTATTTCTTCACACTAAACAAAACTTCAATGATTACTTTATACTATACTAGATTATCAGAGAATTATGCTTGTTTATTCAACCAAAATTCATGATTGAGAATGAATATATTAAGATCCCTATTAAAAGATTATTTTTAATGTGGAATTCAATTATTCATTTAAAAAGTCAGAAAAGTAAGTTATTAATTTAAAGATGCAAATATAGTTACATCACTACATATAATTTATCTGTTGAAATATGCTATGTTATGTGTGTAGACATTAAATTTTTATTATAAACCAATTTTTATGTGCATAATGAAATGCTAACATGATAAATATTTTAATACAACTTAATATTTTGTGAAATAATATGTTATTGTAAAGCCAAAATTTAAATACAAATCATGTTCTGTTTACAGCTGGTTTATAGTTACCCTTTTGTCTCAAAAACCTTGAGAGAATTAGGACAAGAGCAACACAAGGTTAAACATTCTTGTACAATGACATTGCACACAGAAGGCATTGGTTATCCTGACTTGGATGATTTAATCAGTAATCCTTGTGATCTGGAGTTTATTATAGGTGAGTTGCAAAATTAATCATCTTTGACATAATATTCCATGTTAGATGTTTTTTAATATA
Organism: Delias oraia; assembly: GCA_018230265.1. Lineage (NCBI taxonomy): Eukaryota > Metazoa > Arthropoda > Insecta > Lepidoptera > Pieridae > Delias > Delias oraia. Next base: position 8,838 of record DWCF01007677.1, read on the forward strand.
CACATACCTATATGTTTTGCTTAATATATGTTTTTGGTTTTCATATATATTTTCAATTTTCAGTAGTAATAACATTGTCTTATTTTAAAGATTATTTTTTATCTCAGAACTTTTGAAAGTTGAGAACTCAGATGAATATGAAAAAGAGCTGTGGCAGCTTAATATTGAAGAGAGAATGAAATTAGTGCCAGAACTAAAAGAAAAAGGAAATAAATTTTATGCTGATAAACAGTACAGCAATGCTGAGGATTGCTATGCACAGGCCTTGGCTATTCTTGAGCAATTGATGATCAGGTAAAGTTATTATGGATTTGCCATTTGGGATTGTTGCTAATTAATGTTTAATGATGAGTTGTAGCTTATTCAGTAACTTAAACTACTTTTTCAGAGAAAGAAAGAAGGATGAAGAATGGATAACCCTTAACAACATAAAATTACCCATTCTTCTAAATTATGCACAATGCAAACTCCTCAAAGATGATTATTATGCGGTTATTGAGCATTGCAATACAGTTCTTGAACATGATCAAGGTTTGTTTTTTTATTTAAATGGTAGCAAACAATCAGAACTCCTAGAGCAAGTGGTCCTCTATCCATGGACACTCCAAGCTCTTGCAAAGCTGCAGGTACGTAGCCAGCCTTTAAGTACACTCTTCTTGATGGTCCCCCAATTAGTATTGGTTTGGAAATACCCCTGCTGGCTGCTGATTTGACAGAGTGGTTTTTTAAAATAATATAGCAGACAATGGAGCAGGTGGGTCTCCTATGTATACCTCATATGTATGATGGTGCGCTCCACAAAAATCCTTTAAAGATGTTTGTTGTGGAATGACTAACATCGAGGTGAAAACAATGAAACTTTGTATTCTGCCTCGATGTTCGATGGTGAAGTTCAGCAGCATATATCAATCCAAACAGCTCCTCCGAACATTCCCCATAAATGCGATAGAAGAACTTACATACTTTATCATTATTACATAATTCATACAGGTTTTAATATTGATGGTAACATTTAATTTGGAAAATAAAAGCAAATTTTAATATCTTTCCAGATAACGTAAAGGCTCTTTACCGCCGTGGTCGTGCACATGTTGGTGCCTGGAATCCTGACCAAGCAGAAAACGACTTTTTACGTGTGAAAATACTATGTCCCACTCTTGCTGTAGGTATCAATAAGGAGTTGGAAAACATTCAGTCGCTCAGGAAAGAGAAAGCTGAAAAAGATCGAGATGCATTGAGAAAAGTTTTTGATAAAGAGCGCGATGCTACTTAATATTATTTGCCATATTAGTAGTCGTGTATGTTTAAATTATATGGCGCTGGTTTGAAATTAAACCATCCACTACTCAAAACCATTATACACCTTTTATACCTGTATTTATTTAACAGTTCTATATTTGGAATTGAAATTGGTTTATGGAATTTAATGGAAACTTTAAAAAAATTACATTATTATAATTACTCATAAAATATGGCAAAAGCTT
>DWCF01007678.1:0-10321 GCA_018230265.1 Delias oraia
TGCCCGCGACCTTTGTTAGATCGTCTTTCCATCGTGTGGCGGGACGTCCCACTCTGCGTTTTCCGGTGCGCGGTCGCTACTCGAGAACCTTTTTATATATATATATATATATAATAATTATAATGTAGGTAATTATAATAAAAACATTTTCTCTTTCACCTATCGTCAAAAATACTAAATTCGGTTTTTTATGGCATAGCGCTAAATAGAACAGATCCGCCGTCCATAAATAATCACGCCATAATCCGCTCTTTGGTTGTGTGGCCGGCCTTTTCAAGGGCCTACGATATCACGCTGTAACACGCTGAGTGTTTAGAGAGCCAGTAGTATCATTTCGGACTAGCCGGTCCAATTAGTGCTTCAGCATTTGTTTCAGCATAGTTCTTCCACGGGTAAACGTTATAACTTTCACTAATAACTACAATTTATATTTTAAATTCCAAGGTAAATTATTAAAAGTCACTCGTACATATGGTAATTCATCTTAAAATTAGCTATTTAAGATTATAATTTTACTATTACAGTATACATTCACAACAAAAACATTTTATTTTCAACCATCCTTCAAAAAGGTTTATTTCAATGTATGTTTGTTTTAATAATACTCCAACAAAAATACGGACTATCGTATGAAGACAGACTAAAGTTATGTTGAAATAAATATATTGCTGTCATTCAAATCCTGCATACTGCATTTTAACTGGCCAATCGTAACTTTAAAAATGTCTGATAAAATAGAAATTCGAAGAGTATTTGTTTGTTTCATGATTTTATCAAATTTAAATGTGCCATGAGAATTTTATAGTCCCCAGCGTAAAACATGAAACGTTGCGAGCGTTGAATACTTAACAATAGATTTAATAAATTCAGATCTTTCATGGTACATTCAAAGAGTATAAAATCTCTTAATATTCGTACTGTCTCTTACAAGTACCACATACTTATTCGATTTCTAGATCTACTCAGAAGCTTACGACTTCTTTTATAGTATAGCGGACAACAGAGCAGGTCAGTTTTCTATATGGAAAGAGAACACCGCTGCCCATAGACGACTGCGCCACATTTCGAGCATTGGTTGTATTGCCAGCTTTTTACGTCGTTTAAGCGACACTTTTAAGGATCGCCGATCCTTAATCACACTGCAAAACAGAGTACAAGTACCGTTTTACGTTGAGTATTCTGTTAACCAGTGCTTCACTTCGGACTTCAGATGTACTAAGAATACTGTCGCACTCGTGGGAGAGTCACAGTATATACCCGGCCACTGTCAAGCCCTTCCAAAGACCGAATAAATTATAATTATTCGGACCGGAATTAGAACCCGATACCTCTAGCTTCATGGTACACTTTTCAAACCATTAAGCTACGAGGCTCTCGTGCATGTGTAAGTACGTTAAAATCACTGATACTAATTGGCGTCGGGAACGCACCCGCGGCTCTACAAGGGCTGGGGTGTCCATGGGCGGCGTACCGCTTGCCCTAGGTGAGCCTCCTGCACGTTTGCCATCATTTATATATAATATATTTATATATAAAAATGTTTTCTTTTTTTAAAATTATAATCATGGTATTCTTGTCCTCTTAAAATGAGTACAGTGAAACCGTTGGAATGTTTCTAATATCCCACTAGAAAAAACTATTTACACTAGACCACATCAAAATCACATTAATGCCGTCAATAAGAAACATTTTAACGTGCAGTTTAATTAAACAAATAGTACCCACGTGTCGCTTTCTCGGAACGAGGTAAGCGTGCGGGTTGACTTAAGCGTTCAAACAAACGCTTGTTAAATATGTATCCCTGTTTAGAAACAAGCTCGACATGGCCTCTAGAATATTTAGTGGTTGGCGCGGTATTTAGTCTTTACACTCCTTATTAATCTCACAATATCGCATTTACAGTGTTAATGCTTGTTTGGGTGATTTATGCACTTAATTAAATCACGAATACGGTTTGCTAACTCAATCCGTTTTGAATACCAACAAATTTAAATTAATTAGAATCATTTAGTATGACTAAAAAACTGAGCGTTCGAACTTATTTCAGCTGCAGCTAGTTTATTGAGACTTTTTATAACAAATTCAAAAGGTTGTTCAACCAAATGCGGATGACCTTTTTCAATTTTGATTTTTAACTAAGTTAGAATTTTTGAGAGCCTCGTAGCTAAGTGGTTTTATAAGTCAACCATAAAATGAAAGGTATTGGGTTTGAATCCCGGTCGGGATGATTATAATTTAATTTATAATTTATTCGATATCTGGAAGGGCTTGACAGTGGCCGGGCTACTGTCTTAATACTGTTGTACCCGAGGTAGAGCAATGCTGAAGCATATGCTGAACCAGTAATTGGGCTAATTCGTCCGAAGTGATACCACGAGCTCAAATATACTCAGAATGAAACAGTAGTTGCACTAGAAACTGTACTTCTATAGTGTTTCGGTGATTGATTGAGGATATCGTAGTCCCTCAAAAATGCCACGTAAGTGGCATAAAAAATCGCAAGAGTAGCGTGGTAGTCCATGGGTGGTGTTCTCTTAGCATACAGTAAACCCATCTACTCCGTTGTTCGCTATGCCATAAAAATTGGATGGAAGATTGCTTGTTTTCATACAAAAGATTAGTTGTATGATATGTTTTTAAAACATTCCGATACCGCAGACCGCGATAGCAGCTGCCCGTTTGCGTTGCCCCCCTGAGCAGCCATTGATTGATGAGCGGACAAATGCCATGTTTTGCATTCAGCTATTTACGGGTATTTCCGCTGCTTAACCCGTCTACCATCGGGTGATTAATGTCTGCCACCTATCAAGCGCTGAAGAGCTGGATGTACGCTTCACTGCTGAAAGGAAACGTGGATTTCAAAGTCAAGGCGTGTTAAGGCTAATAGATTAAACGATTTGTCTTCGAGTTTTATTTTTGTGGAACAAATGTTAGTAAGGAATCACTGGAATCGTGATTAATTTATTCTCGAGAAAGTGGAAAAGGTTTATAAAATGTGCGACAGGTTTAAGGATTTAAAAAGTATTATTTCTCTCGCTGAAATCTTACCTTTCTTATGCTAATCTTTTCATGTTACGAATGTATTAATTTATTTTATTTTATTTTAAATATTTTTAAGCTTCTTTGTATAAGCTTATTTTTATGTTCATGTGAAAGTTATAATTTTTTTGTTGCTTTTTGTCAATATTTTTTTATGGTATTACAGCGGGCATCGGAGCAGATAGGTCACTATGGTAGGAGATAGACAACCACGCCACAATCTTTGGTTTCGTTGGTTGCGTTGCCGGCTTTTACGCCGCTTAAGCGATATAATTTAAAGGACCTCCGATATACACACTCAGTGAAACAAGCGCAAATGTTTTACGCTAACGTTCTGTGATGCCTTAGTATTGCTTTGGACAAGTCAGAAGTCGGAATAATAAAACCTTTTTCAGAATAGAAATATTCAATTTTGCATTATTACGGGACTACCTCAATTTTCATAGTCAAAATAAATAAATATATATAAAATTATATATTTTAATCCTTGCCTTCCTTTTTCTTACTTTTATTGTAGGTACTTTTACTGTAAATTAAGATTCGTCTATTTACGAATAGTATTATAATTACATTGGAGCTTGTAAAAGCAATTTATTACAAGACCTTTCCACTATTAATGCATGATCAATGATTAATGCAAGGCTCCAATAAGCCATGACACAAAGTTAATGGTGAATTTTGCAGTCTGTGCAATTGGTAACGAATATCGAATCATCAAGGGTGCCGCGTAGGCCGGCGCCGGCGCCTACACAGTCTGACCGAATAATTTGCAACCTGTTAATAACTTGTGACTTGTTTTTTACCACGGCTTAAGTCACAAGATCATAAAGTTTAAGCAACTGATATCAGTATTGGCATAAGTAATGCTTCTAAAAAATTTCTAAATATCTTTAAACTAACTTTTAAAACTCTATTTTTATGATTGTAATTTTTTTTATTTACAAGAAACAGAAAGCTCATTTAGTATAAGTACAACATTAGCCTCAGCTGGGTCACGGGTGCGTTGACAGCATTTTTAAACTTTAAGGTTATGCTTTATCCAAGTGAATAAAGACATACGTTTATAAGAAGTATAGTTTCAAATCAATAGAGATTTAGAAATAGTTCAATAATTTTTCATTTGACAAACATAAATTATAGATTTTTAGTACAGACCATAAAAAGTTTATAGTCGATATAAAAACAGATATAAATACTATTGTGTTTTAAAATATGCAACGTGCAACGCCCATAATTACGAATTACAAAGATAGTTAAGTGTGACTTGAAATGTCTGATTGTTCAACAAAAGGGCGTAGGTCGACCACTTCTATCAGGCTAGCATGATATAGATTAACCTATTATTTTCAACAAATATATAAATTAATAATTACTGATATGATATTATTAATTTTTAAATGGAAAAGAATAAAGGCACATAACAGGCATAATGTTTAATTACTAGCCACGCAAAGCTACATGAATGTATATGGCAAAACTTAGAGAACACTATACAAGATAATTTACTTTACGGAATGATCGTATTTGCGTAAATTACTTCAAATAATAAACATGTACACCTACTTATAAAATGTCAATTTGAAAATAATATTTATTTTTATTTATTAGTCATATTGATTAATAATTTAGCGTAAATAATCGCATACGTCTGACCTTTTTCTTTATAAAAAGCTTCTCATATATAAAGGTAGTTATGGTAATTGGTAATATCTGAGACCAGACATGAAACGCGATAAAAGTGATCGAGAAATTTTCGTGGCGCGCATACTAGCTCTCCTGAGGTGCGAGAAATGACGCACACAGCATTGAATTTAAGATTTATTACTCAGCATGCAAGGGTTATAAAAAAGTAATTTGCCTCTCACCAATAAACCATATTAGTTCTGCGGTTATGATCGTCTATTTTTATTGAAGTTGAACGAACCTTGAATCGTAAATTTTTTCTTATAAGTGAATTGGTACTAAAGACTTTTCTTTACCATAATACAATTTAACAGATTCTTTTATTTTATAGATTGAAATATATTTATTATTTGAGATCTTGTAAGCAACCATGAACTTTGGCGTACTGCGTTTGAATATACGTCTGAATAAATACTTAAAGATTATTTGCTGTTTGGAAGGGCTTGGCAGGTTTTTACATAAATAAAGTTTAAATTTTATATAATTATAAAAGATCAATGGCGAATCAGTTTATAATAAGTAAATTAATACTTGGAAATATTAGTTCCCTGTTCCAGGTTAGTATTAGTATTTGTTGTGATTATATATTATACCGCCGAGTGAGAGCACTCTTCGGTTGTAACCATCTCTGATCACTCCGAGGATAGAAGGTGTAACTTCGTCCTCTGGTCGACAAACTGGGCCTCTCCTGTTTCACCCGGAAGTCACACCTGGAAGGAGCTGACCATAAATTGCGTGCTAATTCACCTTTTTCCTTCGGACTATATTGAGTTCCAATTAATAACCGCCCTGTATTTGCAGGGTGCGAACCCATTGTAGCTTGCACAGCCTCAGCATATGCCACGTGTCCTTCGGTTTTGTAACCACTTAAATATTTGCTTTCCAAACATTATTTTTATTATGTAATTTAATTTTTAGAACATCAGCTCTATTGACATGTCAAAAACGACATTTTAGCTTCTATGTAAGAACTATTTACAAGTATGTAATGAAGTTAAAATTTAAATAAAATTTTAAAATTGCATAATTTGAAAGAACATGGTGGTTTTCCTGCAATACAATAACATCTTTCCGCATTTTCTTGTTACACAATTCCGCCACATTGTTTGCTTAAGTACTTCCCCAAAATACATTGTTCCACAATACTTCATTAAAGTACATTTAAACTTTTGCTTTCCTCTTCTATGAAGACTGGAATAAAACCGTCTGTGCGTTGCGAGCAGTTTTTATGAGTCTCGAGTAGTTTCAGCGACATTACTTCTGAATACAGTAACTTATATAGTTGGAGCTTTATTTTAATTTTCCACAAGACGAAAATGAAAAAGTCTCCATGCACGTGTCGGTTACATGTTGCAACTTTGCAGTTTTATTCCTACACTTGTTGGCTTGAAATCTTTTGAAGACTGTTTTTACTATGAGTGTATTAAATTTAATTCATAGAGAGATAAATTAAACTTAGTCTATGTCATTCCTGAACCATCATAAATAAGATATCTAAGTCCGATGCCCTGTATTCGACTCCTGGGTAAACAAATAAATATTTCAATTCGTCACAAAAATACTTCCACTTGTTAAAATATATATACTAATGAGTCTAAACATCGCATAGTAAGGTGTAGATATAGACATTAAACATTTTGTGCCCCACCCCACCACTCGTTGGAACTAACTGTTTGGTTATCATAACGACTCGGGGACCTTCCAAAAAATACTGTACGTTAAATGGCGGCAACGCGGCCACCGAGGGCTAGGCATATCCATGGGCAGTAGGTCGCTTATCTTATACAAGCCTCCTGCATGTTTTATAAAAAAAAAATTATAAATTCTAGATTATAAATCCTTTCCTACATTATTTATTTAATAAACTACAAGTTTTGATGTATCTATAATTGCGTAACAGAATCTTTAGTACCACAAAACATAAAGACATTTTACTATATTTGGAAGATATTTGAAAATTAAGCAATGCATGCTTCAGTGATTTAATTTTAACCTTATCTTTTGTTTATAATGCGCTCTGTTTTATTACATCTCACTGAAATCGTAAAAGTTCGTCTTCGTATACAAAATCGCTTTTATGATTATCCCCGAAAATGCTCAAAATAGTTATTAAAAAATCAATTTCAAATAAAAATCATATAAAATGATATGTACTCTTTACTAATTAGTATCGATTTTTTTTTAATTTAATGTCGATGGTTTTCAGTCTAGTCTCTGGTCTGAAGCTATAAATTCTAAGTTCCCGTTGCTAGTATAAATGAAATTATCTATATCCCTAGGTGAAGTTATATATGTAAAAATATTATTTTACTTCATTTGAACTTTGCCACAATAACTGGTCATTGTCTATGAACTAACTGTCATTTTGATTAATTAAATTATTTACTCTTTATCAAGAATAAAATTTATGTTAAAAGTAATGAAGAATGAATATGTAGAAGATTAAACATTATTATTGTTTCCGTGTTTACAATGCAACAAAAAGTTTATTAAATTATAATTAAAAGAATGTATACAAAACCTCTGTGAAAATATTTATTATGATTTGTAAGCTTAGCCATAAAATAATATAAGAGTGTATTAAAATTAATTATAAAATACGAAAGAGCTGACACTATTTAAAATTTCTTACAGCAAAAGTTCAAATCCTTAAGATGAAAAATGATTTTAATATGGAAAAGTTTCATCCGTAATACGGCTAAGCTGGGCCGGATTTGCAACTCACTTCCTGGACTTTTTCTTTTTAATTAAAATATTTTATAGGTACACACGAGGATATTTCAGTCTGTAAGAGGTTGCGTGCGCCAAGTCTAGGTTTTAAGTGTGACTTTATTTTGATATTTACGTATTCTTGGTTTTTAGCAATTAAGGTAAAAAGGTTTTGATTTATAGATTTATTACTAAACAACAATAAAAACTTATAAAAAGAATTATAATTATATAAATGTTACTATTGCATACCTACACATTTCTCACTTCTTATTTTCATTATAACGTAATAGATTGCAGATACTTTTAAAAATATAAATATAGATAATTGATAATAATTGTGCCACTTTTAGAGGACAGCCTATACAATCTGTGCTTGGGTTGTGTTATCGGCTTTTTATGCAATATAAGTTAACAAGCCTCTGGTATCCTCGTTTAGTTAAAAAGTACAAGTATTATGTACCGCTGGTTTTAGTGAGCTTTATTCACTCCGGCTACAACAAGGCTCTCCTATAAGTAAGACAATCACTCGCCCCATAATCATCAAGCCTTCCAAAGGAGGGACACAATTTGCAAATTGATTTTAAATATGAAAGACATTTTAATAATTAATTATTAATTAATATTTGTTTGGACTAAGACTGTGTATAAAATCTTTCAAGTTAACTAATATTACAGAATTTAATAATTCAAATGACGTTTTTAAATTAGTATTTATATACTTTATTTATTATACTATATTTATATTAGTGTATATTTAGATATAAAACTAAGTTTACGTACTAAATACAGCAATAAAAGTTTTTGATAGATAGGATCATAGATAATCACAAAAAAACCATTGTAAGTTGAGTTTATTCTAACGGAAAATCTGTGTATCCGGAAAATTCAATCGTATCTTGCGATTCGAATCACATAACACTAATAATCGAGAAAAGCAGCTGCGACAATGGGTCCTGTACAAATTGCCGACATAAAGACGGATACAAAGACATTACAGTGCTCTTGGAGAATCCAAGTCAGGTTTAAATTAGATTATTTACTGAATGTGAAAGGAAAAGGATACATGTGGAAATCATTAAAATTTGGGTGTATAAAATTTATAAATAAGCCTTAATATTTTTCTTACATGGAGGTACGTGGAGGTATATAATGAATATGATGATAGTATAAATATATTTAAAATTGTATTAAATATTTTATACTATATAAAAATATTTGTTGTAAATAATAATAAAGATATTGCACTGTCCGCGATAAAGCTGTCAGGACCGTATGGTCACGCAGTCACACAGCAATTAATCATGCCAAAAAAAGATATCTGTTTATAAGTGTCTAGAATTTACCTTAATACCCTTATAAGTTAACCATGTCTAAAGTTTTCAAGCCATTTCATACAAGAATTTTATTATGTTAACCAAACGTAAATACATTTGTAATATATGCGCAACTTATATTTTTCTAAAATTTCATTCTGCTGAAGTATGATTTATCATACAGTAAAATCTAATAAACTCCACTCACCGCGTTCAAGTTTGTCATATTTCACAAGGATCCAATGAAAATGGGAATTTCACACCGTAGCTGGGAAGTAACAAATTGGAGGAAGAAAAATCGCCGAAATATGTGAGGTGTGGGTTGATTTTTCTCGGGAGACCTCTTACGTCGGCTGTTGCAATGTGCCGCTAATGGCATGCGATATATTGTACCGTTCAAATCCCGCTGAACATTAGTTAGATGACTGTAAGAACTTTATTGCCTCCAATGAATACTCGTATCGGTTCTACTTTTACTTATACGGTAGTTCCTTTTCTCTATTAATACTTCAATCCGTGTGACTTTCATTATTTTAGTTGAAAAGCATATAAAATAGCTATGCCACAGCAGATCCTAACGCATTTATCTGGGCAGGCTTTTATAGAAATTGGGACCCTTTAAGTTTCACTTGCTTCTTAAGCGACCATTCATGGATCCCTCACAGACTTACGGCTGCGTTGTCAGCTTTTCAAGGACATATAAGCTCGTTTTTTAAGTCCTCCAAGTCGTATTGATTTGGAAATACCTCTGCAAGCAGCTAATTCCACAGTCCTGTGGTAGACTAGTTCACCTACCCTGGTAATAAACTAATTATATTGTTATATCGACCCGCCACGCTATGGAAAGATGATCTCACGAAGGCAACCGCTGGATTATAATTATTCTGATAACGAAAGCAGGTAGTTCTTCTATATAGTACCAGAACCCCGCCGCCCATGTACAACCTCGCCACAGCCCGCGCATGGTTGTGTTGTTGGCTTTTTACGCCGCTTAAGCGGCGTTTTTCAGGAATATCATCACTCACTCTGCGAAAGACAATACATGTACCGTTTCACGCTAAGTATTCTGTGAGCCCCTGGTATAAGTTTGGACGACTTGGCTCACACATTTGTGCCATATTTTTTATAAGGTTTTTCATCATGTGACAGATCTTTTGAGTGTGAAAGTAAATGGATTTGTTAGTAAAATATAATTCTATTTATCAAACTTCAATTAGTCGAAGACCACTGAAAATCTATGAGAATGTTTACAGCTCCCATATTCCCACAGGTTAAATTAATTTGCTGCAAAAGGAGCATGATTCATCCCCGAGGCATCGAAACCGTATTTATGGAGCCCGGTGGACTATAATTTACGTAATATTTCTCTTGTAAAAGCAATTTTCAACCTAAATACTGATTAATTGATTATCGAAGCATTGTTATTTTCTCGAGCACAAAGGAATGTTCGATGTTTCTTAACAATACCGTAATTATGTTAGGATAAGCTTAGGTCCAAATGGATTTAGAAATTACTATAATAATATTATTCATATGAGAGATATTTTCGTTTTCTTTAAATAAATTCAAAGTTA
>DWCF01007679.1:0-10321 GCA_018230265.1 Delias oraia
TCTCTCTATCCATATTTGCGCTCGATAAGTGACGTGATCACAGACACTTATATTTTCCTAGATTAGAGTGTGAAAAGATGTCGCAGAGTGAGTGAGGATATCGGAGGTCCTTAAAATGCCGCTTAATTGCCGTAAAAAAGCTAGCAACACAACCACTGCACGGATTGTGGCGCGGTTGTCCATGGGCGGCGGTGTTCTCTTACCATATTGGTGATCCACCTACTTCGTTTTTCTATATATCTATCTATACATAAGAATTAATTCATGCGTGTTGCTTAGAGCAAGACTCGAAAATGTTTACTTTTATTTTTTAAAGATTTCGGCGCGGTTGCCCATGAGCGGCTGTGTTCTCTTACCATATAAGATATCCACTTGCTCCGTTGTTCACTACACCATAAAAAGGTTAATATGGAGAGAAAACGTTAAAAATTGCAAGTAAAATAATAAATACAATTTAATTTTCCAATGCATACCATAGGCAATGATTTATTAAATTATAATTAAATAACCAAATTAAGTTTTTTTAAATAAAAATGGTGTCACTCGATTTTTCTATAGTCTCGTCGTATTAATTATAATATATTTATTTCTATCACAGTATCATCTCAAGGATTCCCATAAATTCAAAATCATTGTAAGTTAGGTTAGATAAGGGAATCTTTTAAAATAAAAAAAGTAATTCAACCACAGAGTGGCAAATGGCAAATTATAAATCCTAAGCCGCAGATAATACATTAGAATTACAAATGAGGTTACGCGTAACGGCTGAATGTTGCAAGAGCGTGGCTAAGTAGATGATTCGAGGATAATAAGCACAGCATGGATGCATACGAATAAATTATTATTGCCTTCATTCCGGGACTGGGCATACTTTAATAGCACTGGGAAGAGTTGTGGCGATAATCCTTATGGTGCAATCAATACTTTTTTTATGGAAACTGTGGCAAACGAGCAGAAAGCTCGCCTAGGATACGCGCTCCTCTGCCCATAGATACCTCTAGCCATTGCAGGCTCGCGTTGTGTTGCAGGCCTTGCAACTTGTCAAGTACTAGTAGCTCATACCGGCCTCTCACGGACCCACAAACACCCTTTTTGCTAAGTCGTACCTTGGGCATTTTTACATCTGGTCTTACATTATTGGAATTTTAATAGGCCTCCCTAAATTACCTAAATATTACTCTATTAGGTACTGTCATAGTTTATAAAGCAAAACGTTTGCCAGAACCAGGTAACTGACATATAATAACGATCTGCAAACTAGAATTCCAAATATGTTAACATGACATCAAAAGAGAATCCTTAAAGTGTTCTATTTCATAAAACTTAAAGGTTTAAAGTGCGAATGTTCTAGATGTGCTTAAAGAAATTGAGCATCACAATGCGGAGAAAATAAAAACATAATTTTAAATGCGCATAATACGAGCAAGCCGCGAGGTAGCGAACAGACGGAAATATTAAAGCGAACTTTTCTTAGATTTTTTAAAAGAAGTTTTCTTTATCCGAGGAATAAATCGAAGGTGGGAGGGCGAAGTTATCCAACGAAAGAAGAAATCTGTTCTTTTATTCATGAAAAAATAAGAATGGAAAATAAACGGAAAACACTTCTGAATAGTCTGAAAAGGCTCGATGTTTGCTGTCTTTTAAAAAGTTAGGCAATAGTAAGTATAAAGTTAGATAATAACGAAATAACTAAATAAAAAAAAAAAAAAAATAATTATAACCCGTGGATGAACCATGCTGAAGCATGTGCTGATGCACTAATTCGGCCAGCTCGTCCGAAGTGATACCGCGTACTCACAGCATGAAACGGTACTTGTACTGTGTTTTGCAGAGTGAGTGAGGATATCGGAGGCCCTTAAAAATACCGCTTAAGTGGTGTAAAATCCGGTAACACAATAAATGCGCGGACTGTGGCGCGGTTGTCCATGGGTGGCGATATTCTCATACCATATAGGAGACCCACATGCTCCGTTGTCTGCTATACTATGCAAAGAAAATAAATAAAAACACAAAATTACTTCATATCTCTTTTTTGTGGTATAGCGGACATATAAGTCTCCTATACAGTAAGAGAACACCGCAGCTCATGGGCAACCAGGCCACAGTCAACGCATTGCTTGTGTTGCTTACTCTTCACACCGATTGAGCAGCATTTGAGGGCCTCCGATATCCAAACTCACTCAGCGAAACACAGTAGAAGTATCGTTTTACGCCGAGTATTCTGTAAGCCCGCGGTATCACTTCAGACGAGCCGGCCCAATCAGCTTGGCTCTCCCACGGGAGAAAAAAAATCTTGAAAAATATTTAAAACAGCGTTAACTTTCAATTATAAACTAGTTAAACTGTTAGAAGTTCGAACGCGGCGAAACTTGGGACAATCAATCAAAATGAACTAAGAATGGAGACGTGATCTAAACAAGTGAACTTCGAGACAAATCCTCACGCACGGTTTCCATTAAATAATGCAAATTTGTTGTAATCCCCACTCGGAAGAGCATTGCAAAGCCGCCGCGAGTGATATATTTAATTTTCATAAAGCCTTCATAGCGGCAACGTAGGGCGACTCGTAAATAGCTTCACTTTTACGAAATACAAGAATTATTAGTGACCGGGCGTGTTTTTAAGCGTAACATTTCTAACAGCGATATTTGCCCGTCGATTTCGACGGCGGCCCGACAGCAAATTTGCATATCACCAATATTATATCGTCACGCGAAAAACGTATCCCTTACGCCTGTGTACACATGAATGACGCGTGATGCTGCCGACCTTCCCTGACGTCATCCATCATTCGCCGTGGCGCCTGCACCTAGACTAGTGACAGCCGAGCGGCCCGCGGGGGCGAATTCCAGGCGGTAGTACGAAATCAAACTTTAAATAGCCCCATTTAGCGTACTGTTCGTCTCGTTGGGCGCGGAGCAAGGTGGCGCACCACCTCCCCGCGGCAAGGGAGGATCCCTGTCAAACGCTCGCGAAGAGTTTGACAGGCCCGGGGCACGAGTATTTGACATGAAGGGGCTTGTTTGATACGCGGGGGCAGGCGGAGAGAGAGGGGCCAGGGGCGCGGGAGAGGCGAATTCTGCCCGGTCATGAATAGGCAATGGGCTCGGTTTATTTATAAAGATTGTTAGCCGAACTGAGCGCTGAACTCCTGTGCGAAAATAAACACATCGATGTGTTCATTTACCTTGTCACAGTGTTTCGCTGATGAGGGATTTGGCAATTCAATCGGATTTGGCCCAATGTCTTACGCCGCACACGACTACTAAGCCTATCCTTTAAAAGATAATAAATATTGTGCTATACACATCTTGAATAATTAGGATTATTGTAAAGTACTGTATGTCCTGAATCAAAAATTTGACCTTGGCATGACAACTTAAAAATAATAAAGAATGTATAAAAATATGGTAATAATTTTTAAAACAGTGAAAAGCTGTTTAGTAAATTCTTTTATTTACTGAAAGGTACACTGAAAAAACAAAGACAAATTATATATGACATATGACATTTATTTAAAATGTAACATAAACGATAATTTATTATTTCACTTGTCACATCATAATCAATACATTTTATATTCTGCAGAATTGTCTGTGGTATTAAGATATCTAACTGTCAAATTAATTCTCCTTTGAAATAACTTTAATTTATAATAGTAAAAGAAATCTAAATAAAAACTATTAGGAAGTAGGTTAGAAATATTACATGTGTCAATGAAGGATTTAATCTACTTACATTAAAACAGAATACTCAGAGTGTAACGGTACTTGTACTGTGTTTCGCAGAGGGAGTGAGGATATCGAAGGCCAATGCTCGGACTGTGTAGTCCCATATATGTTACACATTTCTTAGTTTTAAAAGTAGGGTTTGTCATAAATCTGTGATTGTATAATTTTATTAAAAATGTTATTAAATTAAACACTAATAGAACCTCGTTTCATCATCATCATCATCAGCCTATTCAAGTCCACTGCTGGACATAGGCCTCCCCCAAAATGGGGGGGTTATTATGCATTAATCACCTCGTATAGTGGATTCTAATTCATAGTTATGTAATAAATGTTTTATGAAATATGTGTGAAAATTTTCGTATTTACATAAACAAATGAACCTTTAAGCACCCTTCAAGTCGGTTATCTAACGGGTTTCAATGGGAAATAGCGCGTTTTCAAAGACTTTATCAACGAGAATTTAATTCAAACGACCACCAGGCCCTCAGCATCTTGTTAGGGGGATAAAATCCATAAAAGACACGGTACGAGGCTAACGTTGAGTACGAAATTTGATTATTCCGCGAGGTTGGATAGCGCCAGCGATATCCAAGGATGCTAATCGTCTTAATGTAACACCAACAAAACAACTTTATATATTATAAGACAATTATTATATCGAATTATTTAGAAATATTGTTAATACTTAACTAGTTGTGCTGTTCTGTAAAAAGAAATTTCTAAAACGACTTTAATGAAAGTTTATTAACAATTTGTCAATTCCTTTTTACAATATTCATTGTTTTTGTCTTGAAAAAACCCTTTTTTATAGTGTAGCGGACAACAGAGCAGATGGGTTTCCAATATGGTAAGAGAACACCGCCGCCGATATAATTTAATAGAAATATAATTTCTTTATATATAGAATTGAGATTAACGTAAATAAAACTTATTAAAATATGAAACGACTTATGAAATAATCTTCCAAAGAGAGTGTTACTATCAATTAAAGGCCGGCATTGCACCCGCAGCGTAGCATGAGCTACGGGTGTCCATGGGCGGTAGACCGCTTATCCTAGGTGAGCCTCCTGCTTGTTTAGTAACGTTTTCATAGAAAATTAATAAATGGCAATTACACTCTGTAAATTACTAAATGTTCTAGTAAAAATTTCGTAAATCTTTAATAAAGTATAATTTCAGTAATAGATATAATTTGTATTAATTAATTTAGATATAATGTCGGCGTTATTGCGAAAACGGATAATTTGTTAATCGTTTCTAGCTTAATACGTTTCATTAAGTAATTTTTAATAATTATAACTAACTCTAATTAAAGCATTTCAAGATAGAAAGTATAGTTTCATACATATAGAAGTTAAATTTGGGTAATTTTTCCAAATCAATGAAGTTACAATAAGTTTAGTTAGAATACAAATTAAGTACTTATCTATTATTCTCATATTTCTAATAAAACTTGAATTATGAAAATACTTCATACAAAAAGATCTTTGAAAGGAGGCTTTAATGTTAAATTAAGAAAGTTTTTATAAAGGAGGTTTTAATGACAAAATTCGATTGTCAGTGTTCCACTTTCGAAGTTCTCAAATTTAATTCAGTCGATGTAATCTTTGTAGTACAATGTTAAAACCGCACAGAGAAACCCCTCGTGTACCGAAACACGGATTTGTTTCCGCGACACGTATGATTTATGGCCTCTGCGATTCCCTTGCAACTTCACCCGCGGATCTTAGACGATTCATTTCTAACTTGATTCACTTCAATACACGATTTTTTATATCATCAATGACAATTTGAATACCGAATTCAATATAAATAATTTATAGTAGCATTTTAGTTCAATGGAGATAAAAGTTACGCATAGACAATCTTTTAACTAAAAACATTAATACATGATAAAGATTCCAAATTGTACTGTTTACATCCTGAATGTACACGAAATTAATGTTTTTTATGCAAACGGTGGTCGTTCGGCAGGAGGGACACCTCGGAAAAGCGTTCTTTCGCCAATAAACACCCTGGGTGGACCGCGGATGGGTTGCCGGCCTTTAAGGGATAGGTACGCTTGTTTTGACAATCTCTAAGTCGTATTGATTTGGAAATAGGAAGCCACAGAGTGGTAGTGCGCGTTATAAATGCCTTAAAAATGTACTTAGTTAAAATAAAAAACAACACATAAGTCATAACTAGGTACCTAAAAGCAACTAAATAAAAATAACACAATCTCCACGCCAAATAAACAAAAATGGATAGATTAGGTAATTATTTTCACATTTCTCGCCGCCATTAAACGTTCAGATTTAATAAAACATAAGACAACATGTTGACACGGCTTCCTTGGGCCTGATCGCGGCTGTCAAATAATGATACTCATTTGTCAAACGGAATCGAGCCCCAAGCCGGTGTGGCGTCAACAAATATACAGAAACCATCCTGCAATATTATACAGCTCTTCTAAGAGATACAAAAGAACGTTTTGTATTAAGCCGTCTTAGGAACTTTATAGCTAAGCCTTTCTTTTGTTTTATCTGAAAATATAGGAGATTTATTAACTGTTATTGTTTGGTAAGTTAGGGATCGCCGTATAGTCAACCATTGTAGTAAAATACAAATGAAAATAGCGACCAGCAAGTAACGATGTACTGTATTTCGCTCAGCGAGTAAAGCTTTAAAATAAAGCCACGACGTAAAAATCCGGCAACACAACTAAAAAGCGGAGCGTGGCGTGGATGTCCATGGGCGGCGGTGTTCTCTTATTATATTGGAGACCTAGCTGCACAATTGTGCGCTATACAATAAAAAATAGACATGCATTGGTAAAACGGTTGAACAATAATTAAAATCTTTTTACTGTAGTTTAGAACTTGCTTAGCTTATAATAATCTAGCAAACAATTTCTTACCGCTTCATGAAACTGTCTAAAAATGAATGTGAAATAAGCAGCTGTCATCGGGGCCTGTGCTTCAGCTGTATTCCAAAATGTGTGGGACAGATTATTTCAAAATCTATTTATTTTTAATATAAAAAAATACTATTAAAATCCATTGAATTTAAAGTTATCTTTAAATGCTTTTAGCTACCTGCAGTGGTATTTCTAAATCATTACTTCGGAACCTTCAAAAAGAAGCAAAATAAGAAACGAAGCAAAATGAGCATCGTATCTCAGCCCTGCAAGAACTGGGTGTATCCTTCTGAGCCTCCTGCGCTTTTTCACCGTTTTCATAAATAAGTAAAATATAACAGTTAATTAAGGTAGAAGGACTTAATGCCCAAGATATAGGCTAAAAGTTTTAAGGTGTAGTGCAAACTTAAGCGAGACATTTGAAATTACATAGAAGTCAGAGCAGTTGTTAGAGACACTTTACCCAGAAGTCAGTTGTTATGAACAACAAAAAACCATGCCATATAATAAGTCGATTTCAGCAGACCCTCCACGGCTCGTCTCTCGTCGAACGCGTCATTTCTTTTATATTTTTTCATCAATGTCACACGTGACGCCCGAATGTCATTTTCATAGGAAAAAAATGTTTATTAAGAAGCCAGCCATCGCAATATTACAATACGCCAGTGAAAAATGGGAAGTGATTTTTTACGAGAGTATAAGAAGGTGCCAGGCATACGTATTTATGCTGGATTTATTTCGTAAATGCGGCAAAATGCGCTTTTGCAAATTATATCAAAGCTATGAAATAAATGCTCTGAATTAATGAAAATACACAAAGACGCAATATTATTGCGTTTCTGTAAGATACCCTGACGCTATAGGTTTCGGATTTCATCTTCGATATGGATAAGATTTATAAAAAAATTCGGTCTTTGATAGTCTGTCATCCCGTGAGAGGCTTGCCAAAGCCTTTGCTCACGCACTAATTGGGGCACATGGAGTCATAGATTAGTACCTGCTTGTACTAAGTTTAGGATCTTATCTTTTTTTCTTACCTTTCTTGGACTGCTATAATTTACATTTATTGACTTTTATGTTTACAATAAGATTGAAAATTGAAACCGCTTGCTCTTAGTTCAATTGATTTTTTTCTGCTTAATAATTATGTAATTTATAATAACCTATCTTACAAGTATATTTGCACAGCCATCTTGAAACATACGCTGACCCAATACTTAAACCGGCTTGTCCGAAGTGACACCACCAGCTCACTGAAAACGTGAAATAGTACTTCCACTGTTTCGCTGAGTGAATAAGCATACTGGAGACTCTAATTTATACTGTTTAAGCGGCGTTAATTACGTTTGTGGTGCGATTGTCCATGGGCGGCGGTGATGTGTTACCATTAAAGAAACGATCCATCCTCTGCTATTCAATAAAACATTGTACTACGAAAACTCGATACAAGTATTGCGTGGTGTATAAGTTTGATTATGGAGTTAGTGTAAACATTAGGGTTGTCACGTCACAAGTAGTAAATATTCGGTAAGTAGGTGGTAGACGCGACGCGGGGAAGCCGGGGAGCGCGATGCGGCAGATGCGCCGGTTCTGATTGTCTTGCACGATGATTGATGATCTACAACGGATGGGGCGTAGGGCTGTCCACATCGAGTTTCTTATACATTTTTATTACTATTAATAATTATAGCCAAAAAGGCCCTTTAAAGGCCGACAACGTACCCGCGGCCCTGAAACGTCTAGATATGCTTATGGGCGGAGGACTGCTTCTCCTAAGTGAGTCGATTGCTTCCATTTGAGTAAAAAAGGGCTTTTCAAAAACCGAGAAGTAGGTCTTCAAATCGAGGTTTTTTGACTTTGTTATCTAAATGTTGTCCATAGACCGATTAGGATGAATGACATTTCAAACTGCAAAGTAGACTATTTTATATATATTAAAAACAAATAATTTATAGAATATTGAAATGATAGTGTCATAATCTTAACTGTTATTGTTCTGTCATATATATATTAATATATCTTGATATTATCATGTAAGAAGGTATTTATTAATTTTAACTTTTTATATGTAGGTATGGCTCCAAAATTAAACAAATAAATAATTTTGAATCTTGGCTTTTAGAGTGAAATGCAGCACGTAAGTTGTTTTGAGAATAGTTGCACTTGTCAAAATGCGTAAACAAACTAATTAAGTAATTGTTTTGTATTATGGTGATTTCTCAACTTATTATTTTATTCAATAAATGCTTAGATACTTTTACATAGGTATTTAATACTAAATTGTATTTTATTTAATTTAAAAATATGATAGTTGATATTTAGTAGATAATTATCGCATTAAGTCCATGTACCGCGCCACAGTCCGCGCAATGGTTGTGTTGCCGGGTTTACTCCATTAAAGCGGCATTTTAAGGCCTCCAATAGCGTCACTCACTCTGCAAAACACAGTACAAGTACTATTTAACGCTGAGTATTCTGTAAGCTCGTGGTATCACTTCGGATGAACCGGTCCTATTAGTGCGTTAGCATACCTATGCTTCAGCAAGGCTCTGTCACGAATGCAACAGTAGTAAAACACTCGCCCAACCACTGTCAAGCCCTTCCAGAGGCCGAATAAATTATAAATTAAACTATAAGCATCCGGACGGGGACTCGAACCCGATACGTCTCGATTCATGGTACACTATTATTTATTTATTAGTTAACCTACGAGGTTCTTTCGCTTTATAAAAAATATGTTACGTGGAAACCCTAATCCACTATTCAAGTCACGTTTATTCAATATAAGCAAACTCAGGCATAGGCCACAGTAGAAATACTTTGCCGAAATATTTTGCATTCGTCAACTGTCGTGGCGATGATTTCAATGTTCTTTCAGAGTTCTCATACATTAAGCTTTCACACTTGTAACATAAGCGTTGCCTGAATTTGAATAGCTTAATGCTTTATATTTAAAATTATTTTACTTACGTTTAGGTAAGTAAAAGCTTTCCCACGTATTGAACCAACTGGCGGTAATACACGGCTTGCTGGTCTTTTTTTATGATAATGTTAAGATAACCTCCTGTTTTAAGCTATTAGTCAGTTTAGTTCACAGAATGCTCAACGTGAAACGGTATTTGTACTGTTTCGATGAGTGAGTGAAGACAACGGAGACCCTTAATAATGCCGCTAAGTTGCATAAAAAGCCGGCAACATAACCAATGCGTGGACTATGGCCCGGTTGTTCATGGTCGGTGGTGTTCTCTCACCATATAGGACACCCACCTGCACCGTAGTACGGTATAGAATAAAAAAAGGAATAAAAAATACACACAACTAATACAGATCAAATGTGGTTGAACAATGTTGTTAGGCAGTTCTCTGTGATGAAAGTAAGTCATATACTGACATCTACTGAGAAAATATATGAAAAAGTAAAATAGTTTTCATGTGTAGGTAATATCATCAGTAAACCACATGAAATATTTAAAAAATTGATTTTAAATATTTCTTGCACATCTTGGCAGTTATATAATCTTTGTAACCAGTTAAAAGTTATTATTTTATTTTAATACGAGAAAACTTGAGGTTCTATTTCGACTCAAGATGATGTTTGAAAGTTGCTACGGCTACAACCAGCTTCGGAATATAAATTAAACCCTCCGCTTCTCTCCGATTCGCTTATCAAACAAAAGATGGCGTCTAT